>CAJNDS010002679.1:1152500-1181028 GCA_905221605.1 Symbiodinium natans | reverse complement strand
AAGACTATTGCCTTGGAGGATGAGCATGCCGAGGTGCAGCATGCGACTCATGCACTTGGTGAAAGCAGCAAGAATGTGCATGTGAGAAGAGAGAGAGAAGAGACAGAACATGTGGAGCTCATGTCCTTCAGTTTGCAGCGTCGTCAAACCAAAGAAGCCCCAATACGCTATGAAGATCAAGACAACGAAGAAAACTACAACCTCGAGATTGTGAAGTACATGATCGCAGGATTTGAAGCATCAAGAAACTTCGACATCACGAATTTGAAGATTGAGGTGAAAAGATGGTATGAAGGTACAAGAAGATTCCTTCGAAGCCTTGAGTCGAGCTACGCCCCTGAGATCTCAGTCATGTTTCACAAGCAGAAAGAAATTATTTTCGTGTTGATGATCGTGATGTGCACCCCGATTGGTTTGGTTACTTGGATCAGCCTGTACAACATGTGTGCCATCCAAAGCAAAAGAAAAGAGTGTTTGAAGAGAAGAGTTTCGAGGAGAGTCAGGTATCAAGAAGTTCGGGCATGTGGTGTTCAGAAGAAGACGCTCATGTTCATTGTGTTGCTGTACACAAACACGCAAGCAGCTGAAGCCATGAATGCTCAGATGGAGCAAGCAATGCAATCTTTGGCCCAGCAGACAGCAACGAACACCCAACAGATAAACGACCTGGTTAGCGCAGTTCAGCAGCAAGCATCCCAGCAGCAGCAAGCAAGCACAGCAGCTCAAAGTGCAGCAGCAGCCAGTGAAGGCGAGATGAGAGAAATGTTTCGCAACATGCTACAAGTGGCTACAAGAACGAGCACAGCGGTCCACGAGGCAGCAAGCATGATCAACAATATGGGTCAAATGCATCGAGATTTTCGTGAGCATCAAGAAGCACGAGAACAAGCACAAGCAGAAAGAGAAAAGAGAAGAGAGAAGGGAGATGTTGAGTTGCACAAGATGATCAAGACCCCCGACGTGTTCAACCCAAGCAGTTTCAAAGAAGAGCATGAAGGCTGGAGTGAATTCAGACACAAGATGCGAACCTGGATTGGAGCGTTGGACCCAGAGATGTTAGCAAGAATTGAAGCCGTTGAAGCAAAGAGAAGTGAAGCTGTTGAGTTTTCCACCTTGAGTGACGATCACAAAGCCGTTAGCAAGAAGCTCTACACGATCCTCACTTCGTACACGAAAGGTCGCCCATTGAGAACGATCAAGCAGATTACAGAGGAGAATGGTTTAGAAGCATGGAGAATTTTGCTCGAAGAACACGAACCCTACACTCGTGGTAGAAGTCTTCGTCTGCTGACTAGCCTCACGAAGTACAAGTTTGAAAACAAGAAGACCACCTTGGAGAACATCCTTGCATTCGAAGAAGCAATCGAGCAGTATGAAAAGGCATCAGGAGATGTGGTGCAAGATGATTTGAAGATTTCAATTATCCTCAATCAGCAAGATGGTCAACTTCGACAACACATGTTGCTCAATTTGAGAGATGATACAAAGTATTCAAGTCTTCGTCAGTTTCTCCTGTCCTATGAGCAAAACACGCGCTGGACCACAACTGACTTGATCAACGCCGGCAACGACCACGGTGGACAAGCAGACATGGATGTCAGCAACGTGAACAAAGATGATAGAAAAAGGCCCTGGAGATCCAAAGGAAAAGGAAAAGGAAAGTTCAGCAAAGGCAAAGGAAAGGGCAAAGGAAAATGGAGGAAAGGAAAGTCCAAAGGAAAAGGCAAGTATGGCAACGACTACGGCTACAACTCCAAAGGACGAGGAAGAGGAAAAGGTCGTGGTCGAGGTCGCGGTCGTTTTGGTCGTGGAAAAGGATTTGGTCGTGGATTTGGAAAAGGACGCGGAAAAGCAAGCTTTGGTCCTCAGTGTTGTCATTACTGTGGAAAGCCTGGTCACTTTGAAGCCCAATGCAGACAGAAGCAGAGAGATTTTGGTGATGTTCGAAACGTGAACGATGACCAGCAAAGTACCACAGCAGCCAGTTCTACTGCAGCACCAAGCACGTCAAGCACCACGAACGTGACGAGCGTCAGCAGGAACCAAGCAAAGACCGTGCGTCAAATCTCCATGATCCACATTGGAGATCCTCCACAACAGTATCCAGAAGTTTTCGAAGTCGACACGGAGGCAGAAGAAGAACTTGAGATTGACTATTTTGGTCGTGTGCTACGTGTTGAAGAATTTCAGCTTAGCGATGCAGAGCAAGAAGAAGAAGAACACGAGCACCAAGAAGAAGATGATCCTTTGATGTTGTGGTGGAAAGATGGTTGTGAGCACGAAGAAGATTGCAACCTTTGTGTTCGTGCAGTCCAAGAATCATTTTATGAGAGCAGTCCTGTCTATGAGAAGATAGAAGTGATCTTGGACAATGGCGCCGATGTCAGCCTCATTCCTCTGTGGCTTGGCAAAGAGGGAGTGCCTGTGAAGAAGAAGAACGATTCAGGCATCAGAGACGCACAAGGAAGAAAGATTCCTGTAAAAGGAAAGAGAGCAATCAACTTGACTATGTTCAGCTCGAAGCAAGAAGCAGTCAAGATGCAAGAATGCTTCATCGTTGCGAATGTGGTCAATCCTTTGTTGGCAGTCGGAAAGCTACTCAAAAATGGCTGGGAGATTGTCAAGAAGGATGATGGCTTGATGTTGTCAGACGGAATGTCAGACATCCCTGTTCACTACCACAAGAACTCGCTGGCTACTTATGCTTATTTGAAAGCAGGAAAGAGGTATGAGAGCGAAGCCTATGTGAACCTGGAGCAGGAACACGTTCGCACCGTCATTCAGCTGAACTCCCACATAGCTGATGCAGCAAGAAAGCAAGAACCTGGCTGGCATGATACAGACAGCATTGTGGTTGTGCACTACTCCCCGGCGCAGTCGAAGTACAAAGATCCCACGGACATGTACCGTACGGAGGATTTTCCGTACAGAAGCACGATGATCAAGATAGAAGATGGTACATGGAAAGCCGTTGAAGTGTGCAAGAAGTATGCGCAGAAGATGGACCCGTTTGAGGATATCAGCGCAGGCGGGGAATTTGAAGTGGTGACAGCATTGTCGTCACGAGTTATCCCGCTGAATGTCTTGGGCATCCCCTTGAAGAAAGATGAACGCCAAGAACAAGAAGCAAGAACCAGCGACACGTGGAGCATCGAGAAGGCTGGTACGGAACTTGTGCGGTACCGCAACACGCCGCGCACCCACAAGTTCAACCCTGAGAACGTAGCTGGAATGCCCACGGACATTGAGAATTTGACGTCCTGGAGATACACTATTGGCGAGTGTGTCTATGCCACGAATTTGTATGAAGACGAAGATGATTGGAGCAGAGACACAGAACCTCCTGAAGAAGCATTCGCTTTGCCGTGGTATGGTCAGACCAGATTTCGTCTCAAAGAACCTGTTCGTGAAGATAGAAGAAGCAGTGCACAAGAGCAAGAGGCAAAGAGACAGAAGCTTGAAGAAGAAAAGAAAAGTTTCCTCCCAGAAGATGTGCAGATGGAAGAAGCCCCTCGAGGTGAAGTTGAACGAGATTCTCTTGTGTTCACCTACGATGGCTATGAGTACAGCAAGAATAGCAGCGTGCAGATTTTACGTCAACTTTGTCGTGAATTTGAAGTACCAAGCAGTGGCAGCAAAGAACAGATGCTGAAGCGCTTGTCTCGCGCAGCTCAGGAGCGCGAAGCGGCAGACAGCCTAGCCCTCGGGCGCAGGCAGTATGAAGCGCAAGTCGCGCCGCTGATGAGGAAGCGCGAAGAACGCCCCAATGAGCAGGAAGTGATGCTACACAACCTGACGCACCTGCCATTTGCTGGCTGGTGTGAGCATTGCGTCGCCACTCGGGCGAAAGAAAATCAGCATCGGAAGAGCGAATTGACTCGCTCCCCCGCTGAAGAGAGCAGCAAGTCAACACTCTGTTTCGACTTTGCGTACACCTCAACGAGCAGCTCTGAGGCGCAGCCCATGGTCACGCTGATCGCGAACGATGCATGGTCCAAGTGGTTTGTCGCCGTGCCCGTAGCAAGAAGAGGAGGCGCAGATGCGCTGAGGCACATGACCGAAGCGTTGACTACAGCTACACTGCAGCTTGGGTACTCAGAAATCAATGTGAAGGCAGACAATGAAGGTGTTTGCAGAAGCTTGAAGATTGCACTCCAGAAAATGCGTGGAGCGCATGGCCTGAGCACTACACTTCTTTCAAGTGTACCCCATGATCACGAAAGCAATGGTTTGGCCGAGCGTGCAGTCCAAACAGTCAGAAGGCATGCGAATTGTATCCTGGATGAGGTCAGAGTGAAGACAGAACTTCCTCTTAGCCATGAACACCCACTGATGTCGTGGGCAATGCGACACTCTGCGTGGCTACTCAACCGTTTTCATCGGTCCTCAGCAACAGGAAAGACGCCGTATGAGTTCATGACAGGCCAACCGTATCGAGGAGAACTCGTACCATTTGCAAGCACGATTATGGTGAAACGCTTGAGACCGAAGCGCAAAGGTGACCGTTTGTGGACGTTCGGAGTGTTCCTCGGCAAGACTGAATCTGGAATGTGGCTTACTTTCCAGAGCGATGGCATTCACGCATCAAGAAGTGCGAGACCAGTTGGTGAAGCTTACGACGCGAAGGCCATCAGCAGCGTGAACGTTTTCACTTGGTCGATCAAGAACAACACACTTGGCAGCCGAGTACTACCTCAGAAAAGATTGGTTTCTCCGCAGATTGTTCTTCCAGCAGTTGCAGCAGGTGAAGAACGAAAGAGCCTTGAAGATGAAGTTGCAGACGAAGCCGCCTCTGATCCTCCAACAAGTGATGAGGAGAAAGCAAGGAGAGATGCAGAAGGAATGCTTGAAGAGTTCGAGCTTGTTCATGATGAGCATGATCCTCTGGCAGATATGGTTTCCGAGCATGAAGATGAAAGAGAAGAAATTCCTGAAGAAGCAAAGATGGATCGAGAAAGCAAACCAGACTTTGAATGTGTTGGTTCACCAAGCAAGATCCCAAGAACAAGAGTTGAGCTTCCCAGGTTTGGACCTGGAGCATCGTCTTCGGTGATGAGAGCAGAAAGAATGCCCGACAATGATGAGAGGTCGGACGAAGAAGAAGATTGCTTTGCAGGCAGTGAAGCTGGTGACTTTGAGACAGAAGATGAATGGAGTGATGAAGAGCAACAAGAAGAAGTTCAAGTCCTTCCAGAAAGTTTCTTCTCACAGGAAGCAGGACCTCCTCAACTCGCAGAAGAAGACCTCGAGATCTTTGATGATGCCGCAGCAGGAAAAGAAGTTTCCAGATTGACAAAGATGGGTGTCATAGAAGAGGTGCCCATGGAGCAAGAAGAGAACAAAGAAGTTGTTTGGTTGACAACAAAGCTGGTTTTCGACTGGAGATTTCGGGAGTCAGAAAACGTCATCTGCGAGAACGAGATCCCTGAAGGGCAACAAGAAGTTCCTCATGAAGCCCTGAAGCCACGAAGATGTTGGCAGAGAAGAGCAAGGCTGGTAGCAAGAGAGTATAACAACTCGAAGCGAGAAGATGTGTTCAGCCCAGCTACCTCTCCGTCGTTGACGAAGCTGATTCCAATTTTGGCATTGGCAAATCGATGGAGTATTTGGTCGCTTGACATCAAAGATGCATTTTTGCAGGTTCCCCAGAAGAGACCTGTACACTGCAAGATTCCACGAGGAAAAGGAAGTCAAGCAGTACACGGAATGGAAGCCAAATGCTGGCGTCTTGGTCGTGTCCTTCCTGGACAAAGAGATGCTAGTCTTCTGTGGAGCGAATTTTGCGCAGAACTTTTGCAACAAGAAGGCTATGAGAAAAGCATCGCGAACCCAGCGTTGTTTCGCTTGATCAAGAACGGCAAGGTCGTATCCGTTTGCATCGTACATGTCGATGACCTTCAAGTAGCAGGAAAAGCAGCAGTGGTGAAGCCCGTGCTCGAGGCTTTAGCGAAGAAGGTGAAGCTACAAGTAGAAGGACCTTTTCTGACAGAAGAAGATTATCGCAATGGATTTTCCAAGCAGTCTGTGCGTTTTCTCAAGAGAAGGTATAGCTATGAAGACGGAAAGTTGTTTGTCCGCCCTGACACCAAGTATTTCACCAAGCTCCTTGAGAAGCTACGCCTTGGATCGAGAAGAGAGAAAGCTACCCCTGCAGCAGGAAATGTGCAGAACACCGATGAGACAAAAGAGCTGGACGAGAACAAGAAGAATGTGTGCCGAAGTTGTGTCGGTATACTGCTATATCTTGCCCAAGATCGTCCTGACATCCAGTATGCAGTCCGAAATTTGGCAACTGGAATGAAGGCTCCTACGCAGAAGAAGCAGAAAGAGCTCGAGCATTGCGCGTTGTATCTGAAGAAGACTGCAGGCTATGCGGTTTGCTACACAGCAGGGAGACCTGGAACGGCAACCTTGCAAAGAAGCAAGAATTTGGAGCAAGATTCCGAGAATGAGAACGAGAAGAGCATCGAGAGTGGCAGTCACCTGGTTGAAGTATTTTCTGACGCCGACTGGGCCGGCAACAAGAGCAGCCGGAAATCTGTATCAGGAGGAGTCATCTTCCTGGACGGCCAGTATGCGTTTTCTTACTCAAGAACGCAGAAAACTGTGGCACTTTCCAGTGGCGAGTCCGAGTACTACGCACTCACTGGTGCTGTCGCAGAAGGAATTGGCATTCGAGAAGCCGTAGAGTTCCTTTCTGGCAAAGCAGCGCGAATGAAGGCGTACACAGACAGCAGTGCAGCGCGTGGCATTGTGCACCGGCAAGGTGTTGGTCGTATCAAGCACTTGGCAACGAGAATGCTCTGGTTGCAAGAAGTTACCAGAAACGGCCTATGCAGCGTGAAGGCAGTGAGCACTGTTTTCAACCCTGCCGACTTAGGGACCAAGCCCCTCAACGCATCGAGAATGAAGCTACTTTTGAACATCCTTCAAGTTCATGATGATCGAGAAGCAATCGGTCGTGAAGAACGAATGGCCGCAGAGAGCACAGCTACAGTCAGAAGATTGACAAAGGTATCCGGAAGCAGACTTGGTTTGACGTTATTGTCAGCTTTTGGTTTTGCAGTTGAATCTGCAGGTCAGCAAGAAGGAGATTTTGTAGCACGAAGATATTTTTGCATGCAGTTGATGAGTTTTGTGTTTGGTCCGTTTTCTACAGCTCAAGAGCCACCTCAAGAACTTCAAGAAGTTGAACAAGAAGTTTTACATGGTCAAAGCAGCAACAGCAGCATGAAGTTTTCACACGTTTTCACGAGCATGCCTGAGCTTGAGATGTTCGTGCCCGTGTGCATGGCTGTGATTGTTGTTCTGGTGACGATCATTGTCTACTTGGCAGTGAACCAGAAGAAAGAGAAGAAGGGTGAGAAAGAAGAGACGCCCAAAGAAGAGAAGCCTGAAGGTGAAGTCACAAAGAAGAAAGAAGAAGAAGACAAAGAGAAGAGCTCGCAAGGTGTCCTCGAAGACGACGAGACCGTGAAAATGAAGTTCGACGAGCTGATCGCGAAGATGGAGAAGCAAGAACGTGCCTTGGAGGAAGAAAGGTTGAAGAGAGAAGAAGCAGAAGAAAAGGCGAAGGAAGCAGAAGAAGATCGTGATCAAGCATTTGCTTTGAAGGCGAAGGTGGTTGCGAAGTACAGTGAAGCCGAAGCAGAGAGGAAAGCCCTGGAGAAAGAGAAAGAAGATCTAGAGAAGCAGAAAGAAGTTTACAAGCAAGACGCTAAAGAGGTGAGAGAGCAGTTGAAGAAGGACTACGACATGATCACGAAGCACATGAAGAAAGAAGCAGAGGAGAGAAAGAGAGAAGCAGAAGAGCTAGAAACAGCAGAACAAAGAAGAGAGGAGGAAGACAGGATCAATGCAGAGATCAGGAAAGCCAACGAGGAGAAGATTGAAGCAGCAGAACGACAAAGGAGGAAAGAGGAGACAGACAAGAAAGCCGAAGCAATGAGACAAAAGGAGCAGGCAAAGAAGGCCCAGGAGGAGAAAGAGGCCCAGGAGAAGGCAGCACAGGAAAGGAAAGCACAGGAGGAGAAGGAAGCACAGGAAAGGAAAGCACAAGAGGAGCAAGAAGGAAGGCAAAGGAGAAGAAGGCACAAGAGGAGAAGGAAGCACAAGAAAGGAAGGCCCAAGAGGAGAAGGAAGCACAAGAGAGGAAAGCACAAGAGGAGAAGGAAGCACAGGAAAGGAAAGCACAGGAGGAGAAGGAAGCACAGGAGAAGGAAGATGAAAGGAACGAGGCAATCGCGAAGGAGAAGGCGAAGAAGCAAAGAGCAAAGCTAGAGGCCTATGAGGAAATGAGAAGAAAGGAGCAGGAAGCCCAAGAAGCGACGAAGGAAGAGAAGGAGAAGGCAAAGAAGGAGTTGAAGGAAGCACAGGAGCGAAAGACCCAAGCGGAAATTCAGGCAGAGAAGGAACGAGAAGGAATGAAGGAGATTGAAGTCGTTGAAGTTGAAGATTCAGGATCTGAAGATGGAAAGCCCACACTAGGAGCAGAAGGAAAGAAGGATGCAGAAGGCAATGTGTGGCAGATCCACAAAGGAGCATTGTGGGTCAGGATCAAAGGCCAGTGGTATGATCCAAACTGGTGGACAAAGAAAGGATACAAACCACCGCCTGACTGTGCAGAGTCGAGCGAAGAAGGAAAAGAAGAAGGAGGAGCAGCAGGAACAGAAGAAAGAAGAGAGCAAGAAGAAGAGCAGCCCCGAGAACCACCGCAGAGAGGAGAGAAAGGTAGCAAGAACGCAAAGGGCAGATGGAATGTGGTCACGTTCACAGATTGTGGTTGGATCTGGGAGTATTGCAAAGACACGAATGAGTATCGAGCAGTTCGGCTCGATCAGAAAGGATCAGCGCAGGTGAAAGGAGCGCAGATCAAAGGTGCCGAAGACTGGAACCTCGTGACCAAGCACTTCAAGAAGACAGGAAGGTGGGAGAGCCCCACAGAAATCAGAAGAGAGAGAGATGAGCCTGAGGTGCAGCAAGAAGGAAAGCGAGGAAGAAGAAGTCGAGAGCAAGAAGACTGGCAGCAAGAAAGTTGGCACCAGCAGCAGGACTGGTACGCCGACGACGGTTGGAGCCAGAACTACTGGGACGCAGACTACGCCTACTACCACTACGCCCCGAAAGGGAAGTACCAAGGCAAAGGGAAATGGAAGTATGGTGGTGGTGGCAAGAAAGGCTGGTAAGAAGAAGAAGCCAGCAAGAAGCATCGAGAAGGGTGACGACTGAACGCAGCGTGAAGCATGTATAGATTTTCTGAAGCTGTGTACATAGAAGTTCGAGCACCCCGAACATTGCACGAAGTACAAAGTAGGTACAACGAATGTTTTTGAATAAGCAAGGACCCCAATACGCCTTGTGATATTCACACGAGTTTCACCAAGAAGAAAGTAGTTTCACGAAGAGTTTCACGAAGCAGGACTAGGAGTGTAAGGTGCAGCCAGGTAGAGGCAAGAACAGTTGAAGAAAGAAGATGGTTAGGTAAAAGAGAAGACCACACAAGAGCCATAGGCTGGCCACAGGGCTGAGACTCACAAGATGAGGACTCTAAGACAAGCCCGTGTAACTAGAAATTCGAGGTTAGGAGTTTATGCATGTTTCAAGAAACAAAGCAGAAAGAACTGGGTAAAAGACCTTGGACTAGAGGAGACGAATGTCCCCAGTTCAGTACACTTGAAGTCCGAAACAGCTCTTCGTCTTTTGGCACAGCAGTGAGAATCACTGCAGGAAAGAGAACGCCCTAAAGCCTTCGATCTGTTCCGAGGCGGGGTGTTAAGTGTACAGCATGTATCCAGGTACAGTGAATGGGTGCAGTAGGAAAGACACCAAATGCCCTAAGGCATGTTGAGTCTGAGCAGAACGAGTTTGACACCGGAGGCTTAGGCTCAAGAGTCGAAAGCGAGAAAAGTTGTTTTGCCTTTAGAGCGTGGTAGGAAAAAGTGAGCCATGATGTTTACCACGTTTTTCAACAGTTTCCGTGGGTTTCCTTAGATTTCGTGCGTGTGTTAAAACCTATTGGATGGTTTTGGTAGGTTCCTCAAGGGTTTCGTGAGGGTTTCCGTGGGATTTCGCGCAGTTTTTGAACTTTCCGGAGGTTTTCCTTGAATTTCTCTGAAGTTTTGTGAGGGTTTCCGCAGATGTCCGTGGGTTTTGTCAAGTTTTGCCTAGGTTTTTTTAAAAGCTAAGGTTTGCGGGGTTTCAGTGGGTTTTGTTAGATTTTGCGTAGGTTTTTGAAGCTCTCGGAAGGTTTTTCTAATGTCTTGTGAAGGTTACCGTGGGTTTTCCATGGTTTTTGACAGCTTTGAAGGGGTTTCCGTGGGTTTCTTAGTTCTTAGGGCTGTGTCAGGGTTTCCGCGGGGTTTCTGTGGGTTTTCTTATATAGGTCGCGCGCAGGTCTTTAAAGCTTCCAGTGGAGCTTTGTGAGGGTTCCTGCAAAATCTCCGCGGGGTTTCGATTGGTTTTCTCATGCTTTGCGCGGCTTTGGAAAAAGATGTCAGAAGCTTCAGCGAGGGTTTCCATGAGCTTCCATGGCACCATGGATTTCCTCAGCGTTACTTCAAGCTTTGGAACTTGTCACATGATGCGGTCGGCGCTCGTCCAGATAGGCAAGATGCAAGCGGCGCAGTGTGTCGTGCGGCTTTGCAGCGCTGCCAGGTGAGGTTGTGGAGGTGGATGCTGATGGCACAGGGAGAATCAGAAGTGACCGCTGGGGCTAACCCAGCTGTATTTTTCCGCAGGAGTAGGTCCGAGTAGGTTTTCCATATGTGCTCCGGGTCTTTGCGCAGGAAATTGTTCCGAGGCCAGATTCTGGGTCCGCTTTTGTGTGCAAAAGTCACGTCCGCTTGTGCGTGGCCTCCCCGGTGCCCGTTTCTATTATGTTGATCACTTCCGCAAGAAAGCTGCCTGTGGGGGGTCGTTGTTCTTGAAAAAAAAAATTCTCCACGCTAGGAGCTTGCCTGTGGGTCAGAGTTGCTGTAGCGTCGCAATCTGGGGAGCGCAGGGGCTCGAAAAATGCAGATTTAGCGACACCAAAATTGGGGCCGCCAGGCGGCCCCAATTTTGGGGTCGCAGTTCCAGCCTTTTCATGTATTTACACATTATAATAAGGGAAGCTGGGTGCATTTCGTGGCCCCATTTTTGGGGCCGCGAGACGGCCCCATTTTTGGGGTCGCAAGTTTGAGCCCTGGGCTCACGCAGCTGGGTCTCGTCAGCGTGCCTGCGCCTGCCCTTGTTCCAGGAACCTTGGGGAGCAGCGTGCAGAACATAAGCTTGGGGATCAGGGGCTTGTCCGAAGCAGCTGCTTGCTTTTGTAATGCTGCAGCAGAAAGGGAGCTGCAACTGTGGAGGCCACTTTCATGTTGTCTTTTAGCTTGTGTTTAGCAGCCCTAAATGTTGTTCCTTGTTTACAGGAGATTTCGGAGATTTGCGTTGTTTTGCGTTTGTTTGCTACTTTTGCAATGTACTTTTGCTTTTGTTTGCACGTAGACCTGTTTTGCTGGATTTTGTGCCGGATTGTTTTTTTCAAGATGCCTTGAGATCTGCAAGACTCTCAGAGACTTTTGCTAATTTTTGCGCCTACGGGCCATGTGTCTTCAACAGATTGCATCTGAGCCGCCGCTGAGCGCTCTCTTGCCTCAAGCAGCTCCTAGGCCACAGCTAGCGTACTTGCGCCACGTCTGCCACGTCGGAGCCTGATTTGTTGGCCGAAAAAAGTGCCCAGACATAGTCTGTAGGGTCCATGTTTGTGCTTCCAAGGTGTCGCAAGCCCTTCGCAACTCGCTCAGCGAAGTACTCAGTGGAGGAGGTTGCCGAGGTCTTCAAGGGCCATTTTGGCGATGCGAGAGGCTTCCATTCGTTGCGGGGCGCAGGCGCGGCCGGCCGGTGCGCGGCCGGAGGTGTCCAAGCTCATCCGTGCGCTGCTTGGTGGCCTAGCTGTGTATGGTTGTAGCAACAGCCATGCGCGGGGTCAAAGCTTTGGGTGCAAGAAACCAGTCATGCCTTCAGTCAGGTCCTTGGGTTGAGTCTGACATGAACCCTGAGGCAGGAAGTCAGTCTTGTTCTATAGCAAGTTGTGACGTGGACGGTGAAGCCAGGCAGACGTAGACTGTATTCCTTTTTCTGAACCCGATTGGTGAAAGACCAATGTGTACCTTGACGTTCTGCCTGAAGGCGCGAAGTGCTTCTTAGACGGTCAGCGACCATTGATTCGTATGGCAGGCATGCCCCAGCTTCGGCGCTCCGGTTGACACAGGTCCTCGCCAGAAGCAGAAGAACACCTCTTGCGTCCTCACCCTTTAGGGGACGACCGGTAGTATAATACTGACATTGGCGTGCGGTGATTGGGTGGCGGGTTTCCTGCACCTGTCCTTTAATAACTTTGTAAATTGCCAAAGGGTGAATCCAGTCCTGATAAAGGGGTTTCCGCAGGGTTTCCGTTCATGTTTGTTAAGCTTCTGGAGGGTTTCCCTGGGTTTCCCTACAGTTTCGCGAGGGTTTCCGCGGGGTTTCTGGGGGTTTCCGTGGGTTTCCTTAGATTTCGTGCGTGTGTTAAAACCTATTGGATGGTTTTGGTAGGTTCCTCAAGGGTTTCGTGAGGGTTTCCGTGGGATTTCGCGCAGTTTTTGAACTTTCCGGAGGTTTTCCTTGAATTTCTCTGAAGTTTTGTGAGGGTTTCCGCAGATGTCCGTGGGTTTTGTCAAGTTTTGCCTAGGTTTTTTTAAAAGCTAAGGTTTGCGGGGTTTCAGTGGGTTTTGTTAGATTTTGCGTAGGTTTTTGAAGCTCTCGGAAGGTTTTTCTAATGTCTTGTGAAGGTTACCGTGGGTTTTCCATGGTTTTTGACAGCTTTGAAGGGGTTTCCGTGGGTTTCTTAGTTCTTAGGGCTGTGTGAGGGTTTCCGCGGGGTTTCTGTGGGTTTTCTTATATAGGTCGCGCGCAGGTCTTTAAAGCTTCCAGTGGAGCTTTGTGAGGGTTCCTGCAAAATCTCCGCGGGGTTTCGATTGGTTTTCTCATGCTTTGCGCGGCTTTGGAAAAAGATGTCAGAAGCTTCAGCGAGGGTTTCCATGAGCTTCCATGGCACCATGGATTTCCTCAGCGTTACTTCAAGCTTTGGAACTTGTCACATGATGCGGTCGGCGCTCGTCCAGATAGGCAAGATGCAAGCGGCGCAGTGTGTCGTGCGGCTTTGCAGCGCTGCCAGGTGAGGTTGTGGAGGTGGATGCTGATGGCAGGGAGAATCAGAAGTGACGCGGCCAGGCAGCCAGGAGCCGCTGGGGCTAACCCAGCTGTATTTTTCCGCAGGAGTAGGTTTTCCATATGTGCTCCGGGTCTTTGCGCAGGAAATTGTTCCGAGGCCAGATTCTGGGTCCGCTTTTGTGTGCAAAAGTCACGTCCGCTTGTGCGTGGCCTCCCCGGTACACTGGGTTCCGGGCCTCTGTGTCGACGAGGACAAAACAAAACCGCCCCAGGTGCAGCCGCAGAATTTGAAGTGAGGCAGAAGGCGCGCGAAAGCACGTGCCAACTCTTTTCAATCTCTGAATACGTCCATGGACTTGAAACAAATTTGGAAAGGCGAAAAAATAAAAGGCTTAACCCAAAGTTCTAAACACCCAAGCGCAGCAAAAACATCATGCATCAATGAGCTTGAGTTAACATAGTGATGTTCGAGCAATAAACAAAATATCCAAAAACGAAAATTTCTTTCACACAACAACACCTCTTCAACAAAATTTACGCATTCTTTTTCAACCTTATTTAAACTTTTTTGTTTGAGATCTCGATCTAAGGCTGTTTGGCAAAGTGCAGAACGCCTGCCAGCAAATGTGGCGATCCATGCTTTTCTGCGTTTAGTCTCTGTGGAAAGCAGGACAAACATGAAAAGAAAATCTGCAGCATGTACAGCTGCTCAACAACATGCAGGTTTCTAAGATTGTGCAGAGTCGCTTGCTGGACATTGCAGAACGAAAGTTTTTTTGGCAGGCTTGGACTTTGAGCAGAAAGTGTTTAAGGAACAAAGAAAGGGACTTTACTCAGTCCGGAGCAACCTTAAAACTACAGGGCAAATTTGTTTTTAAGTCTATGGTCTTGTGGTCTTGCAGCCACTGTTCTCTAACAAGTTTCCACTAGCTGACCACTATGGGCGCTCCCTTTTGCCACTGTGCCTGGTGCCTGCCGGTGACTTGGCTGTCTTTCTTCGATTTACAGCTTTCCGCACCAGAAGTTCTCACCCTTCGAAGTTGTTGAAGCTCCCTCTCCCCCGAAAAAAACTTGAAAGGGAATTATTTTAAATTCCACCCCTCCGAATCTTTGTTTTGGATTTCATTGTTTGAAACTCAGAGAAGTGAGACTCTATCATCTTCTCTTTGAGAAAAATAAGACAGAAGCACGGACTCGACGCAAAATGAAGAATTGAGGAGAGGCCCAGAACACAACGATCTTCGGCCATTTGGCCGCGAAAATTTGGAAGTGAGAAACTTTAACGCAATGCAGTTCTGAGACGGAAGAGTCCGCGGGCTTACAGAAGCCGAAGACTGGAGTTCGTAAGCAAATTTCGCGGTTCTGGGCCTCTTACCCTGTTGATTCTTCAGTTTTGCGTTGAGTCCGTACGCCCAACACCCTTCAAGTTCACGATCTCTGGCATCAAGCAGAACTGCAACTGTGATCCGTCCTTGCAAAGCCAGAATTGCTTGTGTTTTGCGGCCCAAAAAGCGGGTCGCCCAACTTTTCCGAAACTTGTGAAAAATTCACCTGTAGTGTTTGCCCAGTTGGTGCCATGTGGTGTTTGACCATACAGAGAGAAGCATGAGAGTTTTTCTGCTGCATGACTTGGCATGAGCATGTTTGGTTTTGTCCAAAGTCCCTAAAGCATGTTTGGGTTGACTGCGACGCATGTCTTGTCTTGTTGGCATGGCCGAGGATGAGTTTTGAAGCACTTGGAATTGCTTGAGAGCAGTAGTGAAGAAGTGCGTGTCAGAACTCTGAGGTTCTGTCTTGCTGCAACTCACTCCGTGTCCCCGCCACTTCGTTCGTTGCCGTTGGACGTGTAGGATGGGAGTAGGAGTGCAGAGTGGACTCTGAAGCTTCGCTGTTTTGCTGTTCGGAAGTGACCTGAAGTCCCCGAGGTGTAGACCAAAGCAGTTGCATTGTTCTTTTGCTTTACCTCCTTTGTAGAACAAAGTTGAGATGGAATTCGTAGCTTTTTGGAGCCCTTAGCTCTTGGAGAGAGCTTGCTGCAAGAACTGAAGCTTGCTGAACACTTTGGTGTTTGGCTCAAGTGCGAAGTGAAAAAGAGACTGCTGCGCGAGCTCTGCTTTTCACATGGTAGCGGAGCACTGAGAGTGACTCCAGCGCCTGTGTTAAGTACCTCCACGCCATGGCGACTCCAGAGCAAGGCGGAAGTGTGCATGGAAGCCCACAGGGTTCTCCAGTGCATGGGGCGTTGCCTCCGGAGCAAGTCCCAGTCCCTGACAACACTCCCGAGGAGGAAGCCTTGCTGTTTGGAACCGGTGAGACTCCGGTAGAACAGCAGCCGAACCCCTTCACTGCCTTTGGAACTCAAGGAGTTCCGACCTCAACGCCAGCGACGAGTTCACAGCCAGTCACCGCTCCAGGTGGTGGTGCTGTTGGCGAAAGTTTGGTGGTTGAGATGCTGCGAGTAATGCAGCAGCAACAGAGACAGCAGGAAGCCATGATGGACCAGTACCGGACGCAGTTGGAACAGAACCAACAGCTTGTGGCAACCATGCTTCGTCGCATGGACAGCGAAGAGAAGAGGAGGAACGATGCCGAACTTGCAGCTGCTGAGGCTAAAGCCAAGGCGGAAGCCGCAAAGGCATCTGCACCGAGTGACCCGTTCCTCGCTGCGACTTCGTCCACAGGAGGTTCCCTTCCTTCTTCAAGCCCTAAAGATACTGGAAGTTCATCTGGTGGATACGTTTCCAACCGTGCCGACAAGTACCTTCCACAGCTGCCTGTCATAGCCCACCAGGAGATGGGTAGAGACCGAATGGGCCTGGCACGGCTTCCTGGAGACGATGAGTTCATGGTTGGCTTTGCAAGACGAGGCCTATGTGAACGAGCTTCGCCTCTGCATCAGTGTCAAGGACGAGATCCGACAGGACCGTTTACCTCCTGACACTGCAGCTCGGTCAGCGAAGTTGTTTTACCTGCTTTCTCAGAGCTTGGCGAAGTGGGAGCGTGGTTTGGAGTTGCTTCGAAGCTGTAGCAAAAGGCAGAGCATGTCTGCTACTGGCTACGAGGCAGTTCGCACACTGCACCTCAACTACTCCATTGTGTCTCGAATGGAAGCCGTCTACGTGAGAGACGGTTGCATGAAGTTGCATGCCCAGTGTTCGGGGCTCAAGAAGCCCATGGACATCATCAGACACTTGGAGGACGAAATCGCCAAGGCGGAGATCAAGTTGAGCAACTTCCCCGAGTTGAAGCTCTCCGAAGCGGATCGCTGCTCCATCCTGCTGCAGGCCGTTTCACATCCGGCGAGACAGTATGTGGCGCTGCACGGCAACGCCAACAGCTGGAGTGAGCTCACGAAGAGCCTCAAGTATTTCGAAGAACAGCTGAGGATGTGCGACGTGCCGACTGCAGCAAACCGTGGCATGGACGGCAAGCTTTGCGACCATTGCGGCAAGCATGGTCATGTGGCAAAGGATTGCTGGTCACGACAGCGTGAGGCTGGTGAGAAAGGCGGCAAGGGCGGCAAAGGAGAGTCGAAGAGTGGAAAGGGCGCCGGTGGCCCCAAAGGACAGAGGTCCCCCACTCCGAAGGGAGCTCCTCGCTCTCCAACGCCGAAAGGAAAGCCCACCTCCAAGGGAGACAAGGGTGCCAAAGGAAAGAAGGGCGAAGGCAAGGGCAAAGGAAAGAAGCAGAAGAAGAAGAACCGCGCTCGGGCTATGGGAGAACCAGAGTCCGAAGCGGAAGCAGAGCCAACACAGAGTGTGATGGCGATGCGCTTTGCCCAGCGAAGTCCTGAACTGAGCCTTTCTGAGTCGTCTGAGCGTAGGGTAGGTTTTTCACTCGACAAGCAACGATTGGGACCTGTTAGCAATTCGTTGACTGCAGGGGATGTAGAGCGCATCTGCGCCAGCTTCCAGCTAGAACCGAGGGACGTCTGGTTAGTGGATTCTGGAGCCACGTGTCATGTGGTTTCCTCGGAACACCTCAGCGGATTCAGGGTGGTGAAGACTCATGAGAGAGAGGTCACTCTGTACAACGCTTCAGGGGGGAAGATCCCCGTGTCAGGCGTCGTCGACTTAGAGGTCGTCTTCGGTGATTGTAGCCTTCTTTTGACGGAGGTTCTCGTTGCGGAAGTTACGTTTAACGCCATTAGTCCCTGGGCGGCGGTGGAGAAAGGGTGGAGAACGTATCTCTACAAAACCGGGTCTAGGTTGTACAAAGGCAAACGCAACGTGAAACTCGTATCCGCTAATCGGGCTTGGTGGGCTTTGAGCGGGGGTCGCCGCCAGAAAGCGGGGAAAGGTCGTTCTCCACGCCAGCCTTCGGGCTCGGACATGGAAATAGACGCGATTACCTGCCTGCAGGACTCTGTTGTTAAGCCACAGCCAGGACCGAGCATCCTCAAGAAAGCGACGACAGGAGGAAAGAAGGCGGAAGTCGAGAAGCCACAAGGAAGAGAGAGCGGTGATTGCCGGCATGCTTTGCTTGAGACTCCGTTTGCTTTCTTGTTGCGAGGGCTTAGAGCCGAAGTATCCCCGAAAGTGGTCCCTGAAGTTCCTCAAGAATGCACCGAAAACACCCCGATAGTGCCCGAGAACACCCTGAAAGTGCCCGAAATGCCCAAAGAAGTGCCCAAAGAACAGCCCAAACGAACCCCTCAACTCATTAGGAAGCCTGTTGAAAGGCCCGTGGCATGTTTTGCGGCATGTTTATTGGCATGTTTTGTGGCATGTTTATTGGCATGTGGTGCAGCATGTTTTTCGGCATGGTGTTTTGTGCATGAGGGTTTTATTTTAGAGAACGGCGTCTATACGCCATGCATTTTGGAAAGCGCTTTTTCGGCGCCCTCCCGTTTTGGACGGTTTGATCTCGAGACCGTGCCTGTTCCTGTAAGTGTTTTGAATGGGTGCGCATCTTGCAATGGGGCCTCTCGGGGGGCAATCCAGCGCTCCAAGGCGCTTTGCGGAAAGCCCGACGCCAGCCCGTTCTCCAACGGAAGAATTTTACCAAGAAGAGATGCGCGAGGCCGAGAATCAGGCCGAAGAGGTGGAGCGGATGGCAGCTGCAGAGGAGGAACAAAGAAGGGCTTTAAATGCCCCATTGGTTGCTCATGTTGCCACCGACGACGAGCCTCGGAGCGAGGAGCCACCGGTAGTCCTCGATGCTCTTCAAGTTGCTCGTATGGTTCCAGACAACGAGGAAGAGGGCTTCGAGGAGGAAAGCGAATCGGATGCTTCTCCGTTGACGCTGGAGGAACAGAGGGCTTTGATGGACGAGGCCATCACCAGGGCACGACGAATGTTGTGCGATGTCTCTGTCTCGGTGGAGGCGGGGACGGAACCTCCTCCAAGTTTCAAGCCTCTGGAAACCGAGTCCTGGGGTACTTGGACCGCTGGGCCGACTCGAAAAGAGTTATTCCTGAAGTGGGAGGCCGCTATCTATGCAGATGCTGGGCAGTACGATGTGTGGGAAAGTCACCACAGGATGGGCGAACCCATCCCTTTGTGTCGGGACTGCTTAGGGCACCCGATCAATATGCTCAGCAAGGTGGCCCACGACCCCGACTACCTTCCCAAGTACTGCACCGGTGGGGTTTTGCCGGCAATGGACTTGGAGCCGGATCAGGTCGAGTGTGTCCCGGTTTGCCCTGGATACGTTTCGATGAATTCGTGCTCGTGGGCCCATGGAATTATACCCCCGGAACGGTGCTACATCCTCCAAGAGCCCAAAGATCTGGAGAGATACCTTGGTCCAAAACGCTTCGCGGAGGTAGAAATCCTCACGACAGAGCTCTTGGATGCCCATTACAAGATTTTGGACGACCTCAACGAGGCCGAAAGTCTTCGAGGATTCGGTGTAACGGAGGAGATGGTGAACAAGGCCCTCGAAGAGGTGTCTTCTTCACTTACCAGTGGTGCCTCATTCCACCCTCATGTTCGGCCGAATTCCAATGTGCATACGCTCATTTACAAGTACCTACTTCGAGCAGCACGAGTGCTTCGTGTGCACAGCATTCACAGCCATCAGTACTACGACATCGAGGCTACCCTTTTGGAGCCACCAGATGGAGTACAAGGATGGCACGTGGATGTGTGTTGGGATCTTCTGGGTCGACAGCTTCGAAGCAGGGCCCTCGAATTCCACAAGATGGCCGAAGATCGTCGAGCAAAGCGTGCTCAACGTCCAAAGGCGCGACCTGCGCCACCACAGATCGAAGAAGATCCTACCTCGGAAGAGGAAGAGGACGTCGATTCGTCCATCCTCAAGGAATACACCGAGCTGGGGTGGTACGTGCAGAAGGTGCTCGAGGAAATTCGTGGTGGGAATTTGGCGCCATCTCCGAAGATCTACTTGGAAGGCCAAATGGTGAATGCCCCCTCGACTCATGGAGGTACACAGAGGCCGGCGGAACCACCTTCACCGGCAATGGTGCCACCGGAGCCGCCTTCACCATCGGGAGTTTTGGCTCCAACGGAACCACCATCACCCGCGGAATCCATGGTGCCACCTCTACCTCCACCAGTTCCTCGGTTCAAAATGCCTCAAAGGTGTGGGATCTCCTAAACACACCTGTGGAGCCTCCATCGCCAATGTCCCCGGTGCCCACGGAGGTATCGGATCGCGGCCGTTCCAGAAGCCCACGAAGGCTGCGACATTCGGATGTAGTAAGCGATGCAAGGGCCGCTATAAGCGAGGCCGAAGCTGCTCTTCGCTAAAAGCGAAAATGAGGCAATGCTCTTCCGTTGCGCCGCATCGTTGTTTTGCGCCCCGACAAGCAAAAAGAGAGCCGGCTCGGAGACACGAGCAAGTAGGTCATTTTGAGTGGCATGAAAATTTGACATGTTGTGGCTTGAGCTTGGCATGTTTGACTTGTCGTGGCATGGAAACATTTTGGCTTGGAAACATTAGCCTTGAGGCCCCAGGAGTTAAAAGGCATCTAGTGGTAGGACCCCTAGGAGAAATTGGAGGTTCAAAGCCCCGAGTAAAAAGAACCCCTTTCCTCCTTCACGCCAGGCGGTCCGCTAAAATTCCAGGATTGATCATCGACGTCGCGATGGTGTTCCTCATCCTGATCTTCAGTGCCTTGGTTGGGGTCGTTGTTTCGGGTCTTTGGAAATTGCTCGAAAAGTGTTTTCAGAGAGGCTCCAAGAGAGCACCTGAGATGAGTAAAATAAAGCCCCGAAAAGGAGGATGTTGGATTCGTATTCGCACCCGAAAATGCTTCAAGCGTGTTTGCGTAGAACGAATCTTGTTGGTTGGTAGGAAAAGCCCGAAAGCCCCAACTAAGGGAAAGCCCAAAACCTTAAAGTTGTTGGCTTGTTTGCGGCATGTTTGGCATGTTTTGGCATGGTGTCTTGACGTGGCATGCTGTGTGTTGAAGGGAAATGATGAGAAAGTGCCGGAAGGAGGCTTAAAGCAGCCAGTGACTGGGCATCTGCGGATGCTCAGAGGGCTGCCCCTTCCAGGAAGTGGCACAGGCTCTGATCCCTTGATCTTGGATCGTGATGATGTTGAACCGTCGTCTTCGTTAAACCAACCGAATCGTTCCCCACAAAACCCGGAACAACCTCCTGAAGCCCCAATTCCACAAGGAGAGGAGATTGAAGAAAGGATCCCGTTGCGTAGCCACGCACTCCAGGTACATCGATCCCGAGGTCATTTTCCCTATGATGTGAACTGCGAAAGCTGCTGCTCTAGCAAAGGCAAAGTCCCAGCCAGGAGACTGAAGAGGCAGCTACAGAAGGAGAATCAAACCATTGGGGTCGATTTCTATTATTTTGGGAAACTGAGGGTTCTTCTTCTTGTACATGTTGCGTCCCGGTACTCAATGTCTATCCCCGCCATGGAACTACACGACCCGAACTTGTTATTCAATATCGATCGGTTTATCCGCGAAATTGGATTGCACCAGAAGACTTTAACGTTTCGGTGCGACAACGAACAGGGTCTGATATCCATGTGCGAGAGGGTCGCGGCGCAGAGGCGCGAGAACCCTACGATGGTGGATGTTGTGCCAGGATACCGTCCGCAGTCTAAAGGTGCTGTGGAAAGGCAGGTCTCTGCAATGAAGCAGGGATTTTGGTCGATATGGCTCGACCTAGAGGCGGAAGTAAAGCGTCGACGACCTGCTGAAGAAGGTGGTGCCGCTTGGCAGTTACCTTTAGGTGGAATGTTGTGGCAGACTTGTTTGCTGTATGCTGCACGCAGTTTCAACTTGTGGAGCTTTGACAGCAACAACAGTACCACGGCAATAGACAGGTTGCACGAGGAAATAGTCCAAAGGACTAGGACGCTTCCCTTCGGCTGTTCTGCGCAGGCTAAAGTTGGCGGTTCCAAACGACATCTAGAAAAATTCCGGGGAGCCAAGACGGTTCGAGTGAGCTATCTGGGCCCCGTCCATCCTCGAGGTGGAGGTGTGTATGGAACTGTCATTGGAGGAGATGGAGAGATTGAGGTCTTTCCAGCGTGTCGTGGGATCTTTGAACGGGACGAACCCACGTACGACAGCCCAACGTTGGAGCTGTTAGCTAAAGCTAATCCTCTTGTGCTTGATACGCAGGACCCCGAAAAGCCTTTGCTGTTTGAACCGCCTGCGGAACCCATTGTTCCAAAAGAAGAAGAGATTGAAGCCCCAGAGGATGAAGAAATGCTTCCTGATTATGTCCCGGATTACGAGCCCACAGAAGTGGGATCTGAAGGTCATGAGGGGGTAGCAGGTGGCGATCTTCCTGAACCTGACATGGAGGACATGGAGATTGATTGGTTGACGGATCATTATCTTCAGAAGTTAGGTGAAGGACCTGACTGCCGCGCTGTGAGCAATCAAGCGGCGTCTTCCTTTGAGCTGAAGTTTGGAGGGAGTAGAATCTGTTGTCAGGTCCCCCAACAAGCTGTGTCAGAGACCTCTGGTGAGCTGTTAGATCCCAAACTCCTCTATCTTTCCATGAAACTGGAACTAGAAGAATTGGAGTCTTTTAACGTAGGAGAAGTGGTGAGCGAGCGAGAAGCGTACAGACTTGCTAAGGAGAGCGGAAGAAGAGTTCTTTCGAGCCGTTGGGTCAATACGGTTAAGAAGCCTGGTCTTTACCGCTCGAGACTTGTTGTCCGCGATTTTGCCGCTATGGGCGGCACAACGCTCGCTGAGGGGATCTATTCTCCTACCACCAGCCTGGAAGGGCTGCGGCTCCTACTTTCCGTTCTTTGTAGAAAAGGGTCTGTGCTGTCCTGTGACGTGTCGGTAGCGTTTATGCACGCCGCTATTGCGCGGCCGGAGTTTGTGCAGCTTCCGAGTAACATAGGAAACGCAAAGACCGGCGAAAAGGTCTTCTTGAAACTGTTTCGTGCCGTGAACGGGCTTCGAAGTGCCCCGCTTTCTTGGTACAAGGAGCTGTCGGCGTACTTGGGAAACCAAGGATTCCAGCAGATCTTGGACCCTACAATCTTCCGCAAGAAAACCAAGAATGGTTTGGTGATTGTCCTTTTTTATGTTGACGATCTGTTGATTTGGGCCGAGAACACCGCCGAAGCTCGAAAGGTGTATGAAGACCTGAAGAAACGCTACAAGCTTAAGCTAACAGGTGAGCTCTTGGAAGGAAAACCAGGTGAGGTGTCTTTCTTGGGACGTAGGATCTTCCGGAAGAAGACCGGAGAGCCCTGCGTATACTTTGGCTTGGACGCTAAGTACCTGAGGTCTTGCTGTGAGGAGTACGGAATCACTAAGGTGGCGCCGAAGCTTCCACCATTAGAGCGGCGGTATGCCGACCTCATCAAGAAAGGACAGGACACACCTCTTACGCCAGAGGCGCACGAGCGCTATAGGCGTACCTTGGGACGCCTAGCCTGGGCGTCGCTTTCAAGACCTGATTTGCAGTATGTGTGCGGTTTTCTAGGAAGACACCAGTCAGCCCCCAATGAAGCAGCCGAAGCTTGTATGAGGGATGTTCTGAGATGGGTGTCTGGTTTGCCGCATAAGGTCCAAGTGTTCCCCTCACGTAGAGAGCTGTTAGCCCCGGATGAGGACCGAGAGTCAGTGTCTTGTTTTGTGGACGCGTCTTGGGGTTTGAACTCTGTGAGTGGTGGAATTGTGACCTGGAACAACTGTTGCTTGAAGACGTTCAGTAGGAAACAGACGACCGTAGCTCTGTCATCGGCAGAAGCCGAGCTAGCAGCACTGACTGAAATCGCCAGAGAGGGATTGTATATATCTCTGTTGGTGCAGACTATGGTGGAGGGGATGCCTTCTGATTCGGAGGAAGGCCGATATCAGTTGCACGCGTACGGGGACTCTGAAAGCGCCCTGTCCATAGCGCAAATGAGTACCCTCCTGAGGAAAGTTCGCCACATAGAGTTGAGAGCTGCTTTTCTCCAACAACTAGTCGCCAAGGAAAGATTGACGCTGGAGTATATACCGGGGAAACTCAACCCCGCAGATGCTCTAACGAAGTCCCCAACTGCGGAGAATTTAGTCAGTCTTTGTGAGGCAGCTGGCCTCATTAACGAGCCAGAATCGTGGTCGTCGATCTCTGAAGAAAACGTCGAAGAAGTAAGAAATGAGCCCAATATCACTGAGGAAGTATCTTCGAACGCAGTAAGGTCCTCTCCGCTAGAGGTTCCGAGCTCTTGGATGGAAGCCGCGACGGCAGTGGCTAGAGGGACAGTGTCGCTCGTCGTTCTGGAGCTTTGCTGCGAAGAGTCGAGTGCTATAGCGAGAGCGTGTGCTCGAGAGAAAGGCATAGCGTACTTCGGAGTGACTCGGGAAATCAATCTTCTGAGTAGGAACACCTTTCTTGTTCTTGAAGAGATCTTAAGAGTCCTGAAGCAGGGAAAGGTCCGTGTCTTTGCGCATTTGTCTACGCTTTGCAGCTCAGGCTGCCCCTTGAGGTACCTGCGTTTCCGCAAGCGACGAGGTTTGGAACTTTGGCGGAAGACGCTAAAGATTCACAAGAGTTGCTGGAGACTTATAGGGAAGCTCTTCGGCCCCTATTCCTCGAACGAGGGTTTGCTGTTGACCCACGAATGGCCTGAAAGGTCCTCTTTGTGGAAGGAAACGGTATTTCTAGAAGTCTCTAAAAGCATTGGTCTGACGCAAGGATGTCTAGTAGATAGGTGCTGCTTCGAGAAGAAAGAGAAGACTTGGAAGAGATGGTGGTTCGCTTCTAATAGTGCTGCCTGCGTGTGGGAACTGTCTTCGTACGTTTGCGCAGGAAACCACGAACACTCGAAGAGTGCGTCTCTGAAGGAGTCTGGGACCTACCCGGAAGAGCTTGGAAAGGCTCTGGTCAGGATTGGGAAGAAGATCCTGAAGCAGGAGGAAAGAAAGGACTGAAGGGAACTACCCAAGGATGGAACGGTCTATGGGGATTGACCACCCCGCTGGTAGAGGGATAGCGGCCTCTGAGAATCGGAGGGCATGGATCACCTCCCGGCAAAAGCCACAGGAAGTATGCCCTGTGCATGCAAGAGGCAGCCACCGTAACCAGAGTCCATGAAGCCTCCATGACCTGGTTTGAAGACATGTCCGGCCTCACTACGGTTGAGGGGTGTGGATGGAAGCACTCAGGACATGCAATGAGACTCGTAGAACGAGCATCTGGGTCTACAGGAATTGACCTCCATTCGGTTGAGGGATAGCGGCCTCCACGAACGAGGGCATGGATCACCTCCCGAATAGACAACACAGAGAATGTGCAAGCATACAGGCAATTTGCCTTGGCCAAGTCTTCAAGCCAATGGCAACGACTTGGTCAAAACGACATTCCGGCCTCACTTCGGTTGAGGGTAGCGGTACGTCAAAACCGAGGACAAGGAATGAGAGGGGGAACTTACCGGCAGTTTCACCCCACAGTTTTAGTAAGCTTTTGTTTCACTTGAACCCACAGCCCCTTCGGGTGGCTACGCCTCGCAGCGTGCAGACGAAAAATTCACCTGTAGTGTTTGCCCAGTTGGTGCCATGTGGTGTTTGACCACACAGAGAGAAGCATGAGAGTTTTTCTGCTGCATGACTTGGCATGAGCATGTTTGGTTTTGTCCAAAGTCCCTAAAGCATGTTTGGGTTGACTGCGACGCATGTCTTGTCTTGTTGGCATGGCCGAGGATGAGTTTTGAAGCACTTGGAATTGCTTGAGAGCAGTAGTGAAGAAGTGCGTGTCAGAACTCTGAGGTTCTGTCTTGCTGCAACTCACTCCGTGTCCCCGCCACTTCGTTCGTTGCCGTTGGACGTGTAGGATGGGAGTAGGAGTGCAGAGTGGACTCTGAAGCTTCGCTGTTTTGCTGTTCGCAAGTGACCTGAAGTCCCCGAGGTGTAGACCAAAGCAGTTGCATTGTTCTTTGCTTTACCTCCTTTGTAGAACAAAGTTGAGATGGAATTCGTAGCTTTTTGGAGCCCTTAGCTCTTGGAGAGAGTTCTTGCTGCAAGAACTGAAGCTTGCTGAACACTTTGGTGTTTGGCTCAAGTGCGAAGTGAAAAAGAGACTGCTGCGCGAGCTCTGCTTTTCACAAAACTTGGGCTTTGTCTTGCAATTCTGCTGGTCCGCCAGTTAAGCTGGTCTTTGTTGGTGTTTTTTGTGGATCGGAGGCGCCCTTCAAGCTTGGGAAGTTGACCAACAGAAACGGAGCACCCTCATCTTCTTCGTCACCTTCGAACAAAACGCAGTTTGCGAGGGAGGTGCCTGTCGGTACTGAGCTGCTGCAAGAACCTGTCAACTGCCTGCTTCTGGTTCTGCCGGGGTGTGGGCACTTCCACGTCGAAAGCAATGCCGCTTCCATGGCAGGACTGCGTCGAGCTCTTCTGGAAGAACCCTGTTTTTTCAAAGCTGTGGTGGCTTGCGCCCTGGGGGGCTGAAACTGGTTCCCGATAAGCCCAACTGCACAAGTTCCCCTTGCCCCAGGTTATTCATGTGGTCATAGCCCTTTTTAATGGCGCATGGTATTTGAACAGAAGCCGGGACGACCCAACACCCGCCTCTTTGCAATTAACCGGCCCACTGTGCTGCTGATGTGGTAAAGGCGTCCGCTTTTAAAAAAAATTGTCATTCATATGGTCATTCCCTGCAGAAGCATTTTGGTTGTCGCCTTGGTGCGGGGCACGCGCCACCACTACTGAAGCTGGTCGGCGGGCTTTCCTGGGAGGTGTCGGACGCCGCTAAAAAAAAACAATCGCAAATCATTTCTAGGCATAACAGCTACATTTCTGATGTTAGCAGGAGACACGGCTTGTCTTAAGTTTTCAGACAGCCTGTGTACTGCGTCGACCAAACAGGGGAACATTACAAAAGAACACAAAACCCTTGACCCTACAACGCGGCATTTGCCCCGCTTAGCCGTTTTGTTCATCGAACCTTTGAACCCTAAACCTGCAACCCCGAACCCTTTAGGGCGATTACTAGGTGCGAGGTGTTGGACGCCACCTCCCCGGCAGAGAGTGTGGTTTCAGGCCACGTCAGGCCACAACAGGCCACAAAACGTGTTGCAACAAAGCAAGACCGTGTGGGTTTGAGCACATTAGGCCAACTTGTTTTGTTTTTAAGATTGTTTTTTGGGCTTGATTTGCAGCAATTCTAGAAGACCAAGTCGTTTCTGCACGGTCACATGTTTGCCAGTTTACGCGACTCCAAATCTGGAGTTGAAAAAAATCTAAGCAATTCTGGCTTTGCATGTGTGGGCCTTCTCTGTGCACGTTTCTTTCATGTTGCTCGCTTTCACAAGAAAGGTGCCCTCGGAGGTTGTGGTTCTTAGTAATTGATCTTTCCACGTTGAGTGCTTGTCTGTAGGCCAGAGTCGCCTTAGTGTAGCAGTCTGAAAAGCGTGGAATTAAGCCCAAAAATAGAAGAATTTGCAACCTCAAAACTGGGGTTGCCAAACGGCCCCAATTTTGGGGTTGCGGTTTCACGCCCCCAATTCAGTTCCAAATTGTGCTGCGGGAGCTGGGTCCATTTTGCGGCGCCATTTTTGGAACCGCAAGACGGCGCCATTTTTTGGCTTGTAATTGTAATGCTCCACAGCATAAGAGAGGATGACTGAACTCTGAGACCCGTCAGACTCACTCGCTTTAGATTGTCTTGTCACCTTGGGCTTGCCGGAAAAAATTTAAACCTGGGTTTCGACCAAAGCAATGCGGATTGGCCACCATTAGCAGCAATGTTGAAGAACATCTTGCCATTGGAAGCACCATCATCGTAAGGTGACGCAACCATCCGCAAGGTGACGCTGACTCTTGTTGGAGGGCAAGAAAACTGTCGTTTTGCATGTGATCAAGATGCAAGGTCCGAAAAGATGGATCCAGTTGGATCTGCAGTTGTGATGGCCTGGAACCTGTTTTTAAGCCGCCAAGGTGCGGCTTGATTTTGCGTGAAAATCTTCCTTATGCTGGAAGAAATTCCTAAGCAGGTGGAAACCAGCAACCAGCTTTGCTCAAAACCTTCTATTTTTCAGGGAGCGCTATTGCCTGATTACTGCACCAAACGCGTCGAAGCCCTCTGAAGTGAAGGCTTGCTCTGCTTGCTTCGACACCAGTTGTCCATGGCCAGGACTTGCAAGTCGTCCACTTTTTCCATCTAGTTCTAGTCTATGCGTTTGCTGGCAACGCGTCCATCTGTGCCCATAGGGGGTGCGTAAAGCATTTTCGGCTGCTGTTTCTGCAGATCCGCTCATCACTCTTGCTCCGCAACAGGCCGGCACTTTTTGCCTAACGTAGCCTCCGAAAAAAATGTGCAAGAAGCAGAACCTGACAGTTGCAGAATCCATCAGCTGCAAAATCAATAAAACTCGACGTCTCAGCTGCAGTAAAACAAAGTAAACCAAAACCTCTGGTCTCTAGAAGCCGCCAGCGTCAAGCGTCAAACGATTCACAAACATACTACTACTACTTCTACGACGACGACGACGACAACGACGACTACGACTACGACTACTACTACTACTACTACTACTACTTCTATTACTTCCACTACTACTACTGCTACTATTACTACTACTACTTCTACTACTAGTATTACTACTACTACTACTACTACTACTACTACTACTACTACTACTACTACTACTACTATTACTATTACTACTACTACTATTACTACTACTTCTACTACTACCTACTACTACTTACTGCTACTACTACCTACTACTACTATTAATACTACTACTACCTACTACTACTACTACTACTACTACTATTACTACTACTACTACTACTACTACTACTACTACTTCTTCTATTACTACTACTACTACTACTACTACTACTACTACTACTACTACTACTACTACTACTACTACTACTACTACTACTACTACTACTACTACTTTTACTACTACTACTACTACTACTACTACTACTACTACT
>CAJNDS010002679.1:1122500-1147500 GCA_905221605.1 Symbiodinium natans | reverse complement strand
AAGGAGGTTTACCCAGATGACTGGATGTGGTTTCTGGATGAGAGTCCTTTGCAGTGCAGTTCTTCTACTTTGTGCAGGGCTCGTTACAGCAGAAGGTTGGTTGTTGATGATCAAGAATGTGAAAGCAAAGGCAGCAAGAAGCAGTACAGAGATATTGCTAGATGAAGCAGAGCTCGTTATGTCAAAGCCGCTGCCCAGGAATTCGATTTCCCTCCAGGATGACCTGAAGACTATTGCCTTGGAGGATGAGCATGCCGAGGTGCAGCGTGCGACTCATGCACTTGGTGAAAGCAGCAAGAATGTGCATGTGAGAAGAGAGAGAGAAGAGACAGAACATGTGGAGCTAGTGTCCTTCAGTTTGCAGCGTCGTCAAACCAAAGAAGCCCCAATACGCTATGAAGATCAAGACAACGAAGAAAACTACAACCTCGAGATTGTGAAGTACATGATCGCAGGATTTGAAGCATCAAGAAACTTCGACATCACGAATTTGAAGATTGAGGTGAAAAGATGGTATGAAGGTACAAGAAGATTCCTTCGAAGCCTTGAGTCGAGCTACGCCCCTGAGATCTCAGTCATGTTTCACAAGCAGAAAGAAATCATTTTCGTGTTGATGATCGTGATGTGCACCCCGATTGGTTTGGTTACTTGGATCAGCCTGTACAACATGTGTGCCATCCGAAACAAAAGAAAAGAGTGTTTGAAGAGAAGAGTTTCGAGGAGAGCCAGGTATCAGGAAGTTCGTGCATGTGGTGTTCAGAAGAAGACGCATGTTCATTGTGTTGCTGTATACAAACACGCAAGCAGCTGAAGCCATGAATGCTCAGATGGAGCAAGCAATGCAATCTTTGGCCCAGCAGACAGCAACGAACACCCAACAGATAAACGACCTGGTTAGCGCAGTTCAGCAGCAAGCATCCCAGCAGCAGCAAGCAAGCACAGCAGCTCAAAACGCAGCAGCAGCCAGTGAAGGTGAGATGAGAGAAATGTTTCGCAACATGCTACAAGTGGCTACAAGAACGAGCACAGCGGTCCACGAGGCAGCAAGCATGATCAACAATATGGGTCAAATGCATCGAGATTTTCGTGAGCATCAAGAAGCACGAGAACAAGCACAAGCAGAAAGAGAAAAGAGAAGAGAGAAGGGAGATGTCGAGTTGCACAAGATGATCAAGACCCCCGACGTGTTCAACCCAAGCAGTTTCAAAGAAGAGCATGAAGGCTGGAGTGAATTCAGACACAAGATGCGAACCTGGATTGGAGCGTTGGGCCCAGAGATGTTAGCAAGAATTGAAGCCGTTGAAGCAAAGAGAAGTGAAGCTGTTGAGTTTTCCACCTTGAGTGACGAGCACAAAGCCGTTAGCAAGCTTACTGTTCGCGAGCGAATGGTGTTTTATCGTTTGCTGCCAAATTGTCTCTAAGAAAAACGGGGTGCCGTTTGGTCTTGGTTTGAAGCCCAAAAGTTTCTGATGCTTGTCTTGCTTGGTATGCCAACGACGATTTGCAATTGCATGTGCAGGAAGATGTGTGTGCAGCACTGGCTCTTCAGCTCAGTGCCAAAAATTTTGAGACCGGAGGCCGCGTTCTAGTCTAGTGGCTCTTAAAGAGGTGCTAAGACTTTAGTTTCGTGCAAGCTTCCCGCGATCGGGAAGTGGATGGACCTGTCTGCATCAAGTGCCTCCACATCGTCTTCCGACGATTTCCGGGTGCCTGTGCCCCCTTTTGTTTTTGTACCCGTGCGCATTCGACCTTTGCACTTTCACGTGCCTGCACTTCAGCGCTGCTTGGACGCACCACCTGATATTTTCAGCTACATTGTGGAGCCTAGTTTCCGTGGCCTCCTTGTTAGTCGGCGTGAAGGGGCCCGTTTTCTTCTGTACCTCACGCTGTCTGATTGGACCAGCTTTGGTGCTGCTACCCATTGGGTGCAGTCGTGTTATCGCCAGCTCCTGTCTTTGCCTGGTTAACGACCTCTTCGTGGTGCAATGTCTGAAGATAGTTTGCCGGATATAGAGGGGGATGATCTTTCGGTCGGACATGTCAGTGAAGATGATGGGCCGCCAGTCCTTCCTATCGTTCCCTTTGAGTTACCCCCATTTGGGGCTGGTGTACAGTCCTCTGGGCCGTTGTTGCTTCCAGCGCCTGTGGATCGACTTCGCACTCAGGGTGCATCTTACGGTTCCTCCGCATAATCACGATCCACTTATCAACCGCAAGCCTCACTGCTTTGCTTTGCTGGGCATCAACATCAACGTCGGAAAGGACTTTGAAAACAGATGACGCAAGGTTCCCAGGCACGACCGACTCCTGTTGCTCATCGAACGAAGTGAAAGGCTTGCACGGAAGCGACTGGGGGGTCCAGACTTCTGTTTCACGCATAGAAAGGGGTGGCATTTTAAGCTCTGAAGACACCGAGGACTCACCAAAGATTGCACTCACAGCAGGCAGCTCCCAAGGCAACATAACATCAGACAGGCCCCTGTCCGCTAACCGTACAAAGCTGTCGGCAAACACATCACCCACGGTACGCGCCATTTTTGCAGGAGGCTCGCTGACGGACGGTTTCTCAGACTCAGACACCTGTGAGTCTTCCTTAATGGCGTCATGGTCTGCAGACTGGCTCAACAACTCATCGCGCGCACCTGTTCGGCATGAAGTATGCCCAGAGCTGAGCTCAGACACTTCAGGGTTGACGTCGACCATTAAGTCTTCTGCCGCCGAAACAGGGGAGTTTTCGTCACCCCAATCTAGGCCATCAACTTCTGTCCAAGAGAGCAGGTAGCATCCTCACGTTCCTAAGGTGGTTTGATACCATTGTTGGTGCAAATCTTGATCCTTTCACCGATGACATGTTTTGGAGGTACATGCAATTCTTGGATGGTTCGCAGGCCCCACCGTCCAAAGCCTCATCCTTCTTGTCCGCCCTGCGCTTTGCTTACTTCGTGATGGATGTAAGAAACATCCCTTGCAAAATAAGCCGCAAGTGTGTTGGTGCAGCTGAGCGTATGTTGGCTAACCTTGGTGACCTCCAACAGGCACCCCCGCTCACTGTGGCACAAGTTCGTATCCTTCATTCCCTGTTGCATGGACACGATACATCGGATTGGGATCGAGCCTTTGCCGGATATTGTCTCCTATGCTTGTATGCACGTGCCAGACAATCGGACTTCCGTAAGGTGGCGTACGTGGATGTGGACGGTGAAGGCCGCGATGGCTATGTGGTAATCCGGGTTAAGCAGCATAAGACCGCAAGGGCAGCCAGAAGGGTAGCGCAGCTGCTACCAATCCTGATTCCGTTGCGTGGAATTGCGGATCATGAATGGTTTGAGACGTGCAAGTGTGCCTTTGAGAAGGTTGGTCTTCTGTTACATGGGCATGTTGGTGCTGCGCTCTTCCGCCCGCCCCTAGCCAATGGCGTGTTGGCTCGCAGAGCCATTACGGCAGGGGAGGTCTCAGCTTTCCTAAGACTTGTGCTTAAGGATAAGGCGGTCTCTTCGCACAGCTTGAAAAGAACGTGCATCTCTTGGGCCAGCAAGGCTGGTGCCAAGAAGGAGGTCCGTTCATGTTTGGGCAGACATGTCACGGAGGTGGAAGGAACTGAGGCTGTGTACTCCGTGGAGTTGAGCATGGGGCCCGTGAGGGAGCTAGAAACAGTCATGGATGCCATCAGACAGCTTGAGTTCTCTCCTGATGCACCTCGGGGACACATGTGGGCGTTCCCCCCGCAGCCACCTTCTGCAGATGGGCCAACACAAGGCAAGGGCTTGTTGCCGACTCAGGCATACCTTAGTGCCTCGTTAACACCTGCTATCAAGGTTGAAAGTTCCGATGAGGAGGAATCGTCTTCCTCCAATAGCTCGAGTGAGTCATCGGGCTCGAGTGAATCGCCGACATCACCCGACCCCGTGCGGGTCGATGATCGGGTACCTGTTCCAAGCGGGAACCCTGTACGAGGCACTGGAACATGGGTGAAACACTCCAGATCCGGAGTTCTTCACCATGCTTATGGTGACAACATCCTTGTGTGTGGGCGCCCACGCACGGCAATGTATGTCTTGCCTTCTGAGGAGGATCTTATGAATCCAGAGTGTCGCACTTGCAAACGCAACATGTGATGAGGTGTGGATGGGAGACGGATGTGTTCGTTTCCAATCGCTATGGCGAAGAAAAGAGATTGCTACATGGTAGCGACATGTGCCCAGGGGCTAATGTGAGGAAGCGAGAGCTGCAGTGTGTTGTTGCCGGCTAGATGTCGGTTTTTGAAGTCAAGGCAAGGACATGGTCCCGTATGAGCCTTGAGGCACATGGTGCCGATGCCTAGCCAATGGGCTTTATGGGCAAAGGGGGAGGCCCAGGGGCCACACATTCAGCATGTGAGTGTTGGATTGTGCATGTGATGTTCCAAAAACCAGGCTCGCAGTTGTAGAATGCGGACATGTTCTTTGTAGTTCATTGAGTTGAGTGGTGTTCGTACGGAGTCTCCTACTACGTTGTGCGTGTGATGTGATCAGGTGTGGCCTCTTTACTTGTGCAGCGTAGGCTCTCCGTGCCATGTCTTCCTTGATTGAGTCTGAGGCCCACTTCGTCCAGCGCGCCCGCGAGATCAAATGCCCTGATGATGTGCTAGCGGAGCTTCGTGTCGGTGGGTTCACCAGCCTGGGTCAATTGGCTTATGCAGTGGGTCAGCCTGGTCAGGTCATCCCTGAGTCAGCCTTCAATGCATTCTGTGCAGCTACCACACCTGGAGCCAATGCAGCGGGCAGGGCATGTGTGCGCCGCCTTGTCTTTGAAGCGCAGACGCTGGTTTTGGCTGACTTGCGCCTGCAAGTTTCTGACCCGGAAGGTACCTCCAGAAAAATGCCGGAGGCAGAAAGGGACCGGCGTCTGCAGCACCTGCGGGGTCGGCTTCCGGGCGTGCTCATTGAAGGCGGCATGGAACCTGGGCGATGTGTCTTAGAGGATTGTGTCAGGCAGGAGTCTGCCAATCAGTTGAAGTACCTCAGCCCTGATAGATGTGTTTCGAGGACGCATGAGGTTACCCACTCCAAAGGCGCGTCCCGCCAGCTCGAACTTGAAAGCTCCAAGTTGGTGATCAAGGAAACGGATGACGCCATGAGTATGCCAACTCATAGCGCGTTGCAAGTCCAGGAGGCCCTTCGTCGCCGGGGTATTGCCTATGTGTTTGCTCAGAGCGTCACCTACACTGCCTATGAGAAGTACATCTCCCGGTTGTTCAGCAACCTTCATCGGGAACCCCCGCCTGGTTTTGCACGCTGCTCTGTTGCCCAATTGGTGGAAGCCGATCGGCAGGTGTTTGTTCGCATGATCGAACTGGGTATTCAACCGCGTGCAGCCACAGACGGAAGTTTCCCAATGGATGATGCGTTGACGTCAGCGCTTGAAAGCTACCACGTCTCCATGGCCTTGATGCCGCTTCCGCAGAAGCAGGGCAATGGAAACAAAGGGCGCCGTGAACTCAAGCGAAAGCTCGAACCGGGAGAAAAGAAGCTTAAAGGTGGCCCCAAGGGCAGTGGCAAAGGCAAAGGCAAAACGTCCTTCGCCGCCCGTATCCCCAAGGAGATTCTCCAGAAAGGAGGCGTTGCTAACGCCCCTACGGGTGAGGCCCTCTGTTTTGACTACAACCTGCATGGGGACAAGTGCAAGTGTTCCGCCTCCACATGTCCCCGTAAGCACCTGTGTTGCAAGTGTTTCCAACCGCATCCCATCCGGGATCACAAGGAGTGACGGTCAGTGCCAGAGGCGGGCCTTGCTGCTTCAACGTCGGATGAGCCCGTGTTGCCAGCGGTTCCGCCACATGAGGAAACTGGAGCTGAGGCTCCCGCTGTGGTCAGTCAAGCTGTGCTCCATGTTGCGGCTGAGCCCCCGGTTTCCCATGCTCCTGCGCCAACCTCCCATGAGGCTCCCGCTGTAATCAGTCAAGCTGTGCACCATGTTGCGGCGGAGCCCCCGGTTTCCCATGTTCCTGAGCCAACCTCCCTGAATTCGTGTGCTTCTGTCAGTGACCCTGAGGAACTTGCTGAGCAACTTCTCCAGGGCAAACTCATTGATCCTCACTCTGTGCTCTCCCTGTGGGAGCTCCTGCCACATGAGGCGCCTCATAAGGCAGCGTCAGGGAGCTCATTCTTCACTGGACTGTACCGGAGAGGGGGTGTGCTGGGTCTTCGTGCCAATGTGGCCCGCTTCCCAAAAGTAGCGCAGGTCCTCTGTGCCTTCGTTCGGCAGCGCCGGCCGTCTGCGGTGTTCACTTCGCTTGCCATATTCTGTGACATTCCCACTGAGCCTCATCGTGACTCCCATAACGGCCCGTCTCCTAATTTCTCAGGGGGCGGTGTGTGGTGTGAGGGCCCCGGGCACGTTGTCCGCCCTGTTCAAGGCTCTCCCGTTCAGGGTCGTGTGCTCAAGTTCGTTGATGGTTGTCTCGAGCTGCCTGCTAAGGACCACTGGCATATGACTGAACCCTGGCAAGGCCGTCGCGTGGTCCTTGTGGCATATGCACTGCCTTATATGCCCTCAGTTAAGCTTGAGGTCCCCCAAGCCCTCCTCGAGCTTGGCTTCCCGTTGCCACCGGATTTCCTTCCAGCACTGGCGGATGTTCCTCCGCTCAGCAACCCCGCAACGGAGCCTACGCAAGAGCCTGAGCTGTCTTCCCGACCCGCGTTCATTATTGAGGTCTTTTCTGGCATGTCCAGGCTATCCGCCTGCCTTAAGCAACTTGGTTTTGACGCCATTGCCGTTGATCATAAGCGCGTCCCTGGCGCCGCCTGTCATGTTCATCTTGTCGACTTGTGTACAACGGAAGGCGTTGAGTTGGTCCGACGTTGGCTGGCAATGCCCAACTGCGTGGGTATTTGGTTCGCTCCACCATGTGGGACGGCCAGCCGAGCAAGGGAGATCAAAGGGGTTCCAGGGCCCCCCCCTCTCCGATCGGAGAAGTTTCCGAACGGGCTGCCGCAGCTAAAGGGTCAATCCCTTCTCCGAGTCACCCTAGCCAACCAGCTTTACGAATGTGTTTCTGATTTGGTTCTTGAGGCTGCCTCCCGCAACCTTGTCATCGGTGTTGAGAACCCTCGGCAAAGTCTCTACTGGCGCACTTCCATGTTTGCACGCATCGCACAACTCCTTCAGTTCACTGCATTCCAGAGTTGCGCCTACGGCGGCCGTCGTCCGAAGTGGACGGCCATTGCGTATACCCGGGGTGCGTTTGACTGCATCTGCAAGTCCTGCCCTGGGCAGTCTTGCGCTCAACGTCACCTGCCGTGGGGGGTGGCGCCAGAGGCGCCTAACGGCTTCTCTACATCGTTGGAAGCTGCGTATCCCCTGCCATTGGCGCGTGCCCTCGCCCATGCGTTCTTCCAGGCTTGCCCGCCCAGGCCGTCCTCCCCTGCCGGGCTCCAGTTATCTCTTGTCCGTGGCCAGGTCGGGAGTCAGCCAAAGGCCTCTGTGACGGGGCCCCGCGTGCCTGAGCATGCTCGCATTTTGCGAGTGCGTGTCCCCCCTTCTGTGTCCTGTCCGGTGTCCCTGCGTGCCCGCCTCAAGGACCCCTGGCCCCTGCCCCACGTGGCCGTCTGCCCCGAGCGCTCGGTGCCTGCCGACGCCCAGCTGCTGCAAATAGTCCCGGTTAAGCAGGGGAGTTCGAGTGCTGGTTCTGGAAACAAAGTTTGTGGTGCTGATGCGGAGCTCTGGAACGAGCTTGTTTGGGGTATCCCTTTCTCACCGGAACAGTTTGTCCGCGAGGCGGTTAAAGCCGGCCATCCCAGAACCCTAGAGGTCTCCCTGCCTCAAGTCCTCAAAGATGCTGTGTGCACCCATGCCTCGTTGTCCGAGTCGGAGTTGTGTGGGTTGAGAGCGCGCCAGTTTGCTAAGTGGCTTAAGCTTGCGCAGGACCTCAGGAGCGAGGAAGAAGCGCTGAAGGCCTCTATGCATAAACAGGTCGCTACGATCCTAAAGCCCAAACGTCTCCTCTTGTGGAAGGCGATGATGGTTGAGGCTTCCTACGACGATGTGTCCATCTTCGATGAAGTAATCTCGGGTACTAACCTGGGAGGCCCGGTGCCCGATACAGGCGTGTTTGCCCCTAAGTTCAAGCCGGCGTCAGTCACCGTTGACCAACTCAAGAGAGATGCGCCCACCTCTAGGGCGGCTCTTTTGTCCACCATCAAGTCTCAGGGGGAGGCTCTGGATCGCGAGGTCCAGACGAAAACTCTCGAGGAGCGTGACAGGGGCTGGCTGTCAGGTCCCATAGAGGTGGATCAGCTGCCACCTGATGCCATAGTGTCACGACGGTTCGGGATCGAGCAGGATGGGAAAATCAGATTGATTGACGACTTCTCGGGGTCGGGAGTCAACAGCTCCGTGGAGACGTCGGAGACCGTGCGCCCCCAGACCGTCGACGTCATCGCAGGCTTGTGCCTGTCTCTGATGCGAGCGCAACCAGGGTGTAGTCTCAAGGGAAGGTTCTATGACCTGGTTAGTGCCTACAGGCAGCTGGCTTTGGACCCTGCAGGGGCCTGGGCTTCGTACATTGGGCTGTGGGATCCTGATCTGAAGAGGGTGGTGGTGTTTCAGCTGCACGCACTCCCTTTCGGGGCAGTCAAGTCAGTGTCGACTTTTCTGAGGACCGTTAACTCGGTATGGCACCTTGGCGCATTCTTCTTCGCCCTTTGCTGGTCCCACTACTTTGACGACTTCGTGTCGGTTGCTAGAGGCTCGCAGGTGGCTAATGTGCACCAAACAATCACCTTGCTCTTCGCCCTGTTGGGTTGGGACCTGGCCCAAGGTGGGAAAAAGGATGTGCCGTTTGCGGAAACCTTTTGTGCTTTAGGGGTTGACGTAGTGCTGTCGAGCGCCCACTTGGGTCGTGTGACCATTTGCAACACGGAAAAGAGAGTTCAGCTCCTCGTAGAGACTATGAAGCAGGCCCAGAAAGACCGACGCATGAGTGCGCCTCAAGCACTCAAGCTGAGGGGTAAGCTCCAGTTTGCAAGTGGACAGCTGTTTGGGCGTCAAAGCAAGTTTTGCATGCAGCAGCTTTCTGATTACGCCCATGGGGGTGCCCCTCCTGATCTGCCGACGGAGTGCATTGATACTTTCACCTCGCTGGTCGACATGTTGGACAGTGGACGCCCTAGGCTAGTCCAAGTCAACAAACAGCAAACCTGGTATGTCTTCACTGATGCATCCTATTCGAAGGATGACCCCGTGCTGCCTTGTGGTGTTGGTGGTCTCTTGTTTGATGATAAGGGTGTGTTGGTTGCTGGTTTCTCCCACGCCCTTGACAGTGACGTCCGGAAGCTCCTGGGTGAGATCAACAAAGAGACGATCATAATGGAGGCTGAGTTTGTTGCGGTGCTGCTTGCGTTCCGTCTTTGGGGCAAAAGGGTTGCGAACTCGCCTGTTGTGGCTTTCATCGACAACAACTCCGTCAGGGACATTTTGATCTCATGCAGGGGCAGGTCCCCTACTGTGAAAAGCCTGCTTAAAATGTTCGTGAGCTTGGAGGTGGAGTGTGAGTTCATCCCTTGGTTCTCACGCGTTCCTTCCCCATCAAACTGTGCGGATCTCCCGTCGAGGCTGGTGTCCAAGCACTTGTTGTGGGGTGGCATCAGGGTCCCGTGTTCCGATGTGTCGGAGCACCTGGATGCCATATGCTTGGGGATGTCGGGTAATAAGGGGGCTTGAGGTTCGTTTGTGTATGGTGAGACGCATGTGCAATGTATGTGCACCGCGCTGTGTGCACCGGCACATGATTGAATGCGATCTTTGATTCGCCCACTGATGAAAAGAAGAAGAGGGACATGCAGTGCTCGTTCTGAGTTTTGCCTCTCCTGTGGGATCTTGGCTTTTGGGTTCAAACCGAATTTGGCACAAGCGATAAGCTTACTGTTCGCGAGCGAATGGTGTTTTATCGTTTGCTGCCAAATTGTCTCTAAGAAAAACGGGGTGCCGTTTGGTCTTGGTTTGAAGCCCAAAAGTTTCTGATGCTTGTCTTGCTTGGTATGCCAACGACGATTTGCAATTGCATGTGCAGGAAGATGTGTGTGCAGCACTGGCTCTTCAGCTCAGTGCCAAAAATTTTGACCCGCCCAGCCCACCCAGGGCATCGCAGTAGCAGGGCCCGCCGCGGCGGCTGCAACTCCCTGCGTGCCATCGGCACTCCCATTAGAATTGTGTGTACAGGTGCCTCGCCCTTAAAGGGGGCTTGAGGTTCGTTTGTGTATGGTGAGACGCATGTGCAATGTATGTGCACCGCGCTGTGTGCACCGGCACATGATTGAATGCGATCTTTGATTCGCCCACTGATGAAAAGAAGAAGAGGGACATGCAGTGCTCGTTCTGAGTTTTGCCTCTCCTGTGGGATCTTGGCTTTTGGGTTCAAACCGAATTTGGCACAAGCGATAAGAAGCTCTACACGATCCTCACTTCGTACACGAAAGGTCGCCCATTGAGAACGATCAAGCAGATTACAGAGGAGAATGGTTTAGAAGCATGGAGAATTTTGCTCGAAGAACATGAACCCTACACTCGTGGTAGAAGTCTTCGTTTGCTGACTAGCCTCACGAAGTACAAGTTTGAAAACAAGAAGACCACCATGGAGAACATCCTTGCATTCGAAGAAGCAATCGAGCAGTATGAAAAGGCATCAGGAGATGTGGTGCAAGATGATTTGAAGATTTCAATTATCCTCAATCAGCAAGATGGTCAACTTCGACAACACATGTTGCTCAATTTGAGAGATGATACAAAGTATTCAAGTCTTCGTCAGTTTCTCCTGTCCTATGAGCAAAACACGCGCTGGACCACAACTGACTTGATCAACGCCGGCAACGACCACGGTGGACAAGCAGACATGGATGTCAGCAACGTGAACAAAGATGATAGAAAAAGGCCCTGGAGATCCAAAGGAAAAGGAAAAGGAAAGTTCAGCAAAGGCAAAGGAAAGGGCAAAGGAAAATGGAGGAAAGGAAAGTCCAAAGGAAAAGGCAAGTATGGCAACGACTACGGCTACAACTCCAAAGGACGAGGAAGAGGAAAAGGTCGTGGTCGAGGTCGCGGTCGTTTCGGTCGTGGAAAAGGATTTGGTCGTGGATTTGGAAAAGGACGCGGAAAAGGAAGCTTTGGTCCTCAGTGTTGTCATTACTGTGGAAAGCCTGGTCACTTTGAAGCCCAATGCAGACAGAAGCAGAGAGATTTTGGTGATGTTCGAAACGTGAACGACGACCAGCAAAGTACCACAGCAGCCAGTTCTACTGCAGCACCAAGCACGTCAAGCACCACGAACGTGACGAGCGTCAGCAGGAACCAAGCAAAGACCGTGCGTCAAATCTCCATGATCCACATTGGAGATCCTCCACAACAGTATCCAGAAGTTTTCGAAGTCGACACGGAGGCAGAAGAAGAACTTGAGATTGACTATTTTGGTCGTGTGCTACGTGTTGAAGAATTTCAGCTTAGCGATGCAGAGCAAGAAGAAGAAGAACACGAGCACCAAGAAGAAGATGATCCTTTGATGTTGTGGTGGAAAGATGGTTGTGAGCACGAAGAAGATTGCAACCTTTGTGTCCGTGCAGTCCAAGAATCATTTTATGAGAGCAGTCCTGTCTATGAGAAGATAGAAGTGATCTTGGACAGTGGCGCCGATGTCAGCCTCATTCCTCTGTGGCTTGGCAAAGAGGGAGTGCCTGTGAAGAAGAAGAACGATTCAGGCATCAGAGACGCACAAGGAAGAAAGATTCCTGTAAAAGGAAAGAGAGCAATCAACTTGACTATGTTCAGCTCGAAGCAAGAAGCAGTCAAGATGCAAGAATGCTTCATCGTTGCGAATGTGGTCAATCCTTTGTTGGCAGTCGGAAAGCTACTCAAAAATGGCTGGGAGATTGTCAAGAAGGATGATGGCTTGATGTTGTCAGACGGAATGTCAGACATCCCTGTTCACTACCACAAGAACTCGCTGGCTACTTATGCTTATTTGCAAGCAGGAAAGAGGTATGAGAGCGAAGCCTATGTGAACCTGGAGCAGGAACACGTTCGCACCGTCATTCAGCTGAACTCCCACATAGCTGATGCAGCAAGAAAGCAAGAACCTGGCTGGCATGATACAGACAGCATTGTGGTTGTGCACTACTCCCCGGCGCAGTCGAAGTACAAAGATCCCACGGACATGTACCGTACGGAGGATTTTCCGTACAGAAGCACGATGATCAAGACAGAAGATGGTACATGGAAAGCCGTTGAAGTGTGCAAGAAGTATGCGCAGAAGATGGACCCGTTTGAGGATATCAGCGCAGGCGGGGAATTTGAAGTGGTGACAGCATTGTCGTCACGAGTTATCCCGCTGAATGTCTTGGGCATCCCCTTGAAGAAAGATGAACGCCAAGAACAAGAAGCAAGAACCAGCGACACTTGGAGCATCGAGAAGGCTGGTACGGAACTTGTGCGGTACCACAACACGCCGCGCGCCCACAAGTTCAACCCTGAGAACGTAGCTGGAATGCCCACGGACATTGAGAATCTGACGTCCTGGAGATACACTATTGGCGAGTGTGTCTATGCCACGAATTTGTATGAAGACGAAGATGATTGGAGCAGAGACACAGAACCTCCTGAATAACCATTCGCTTTGCCGTGGTATGGTCAGACCAGATTTCGTCTCAAAGAACCTGTTCGTGAAGATAGAAGAAGCAGTGCACAAGAGCAAGAGGCAAAGAGACAGAAGCTTGAAGAAGAAAAGAAAAGTTTCCTCCCAGAAGATGTGCAGATGGAAGAAGCACCACGAGGTGAAGTTGAACGAGATTCTCTTGTGTTCACCTACGATGGCTATGAGTACAGCAAGAATAGCAGCGTGCAGATTTTACGTCAACTTTGTCGTGAATTTGAAGTACCAAGCAGTGGCAGCAAAGAGCAGATGCTGAAGCGCTTGTCTCGCGCAGCTCAGGAGCGCGAAGCGGCAGACAGCCTAGCCCTCGGGCGCAGGCAGTATGAAGCGCAAGTCGCGCCGCTGATGAGGAAGCGCGAAGAACGCCCCAATGAGCAGGAAGTGATGCTACACAACCTGACGCACCTGCCATTTGCTGGCTGGTGTGAGCATTGCGTCGCCACACGGGCGAAAGAAAATCAGCATCGGAAGAGCGAATTGACTCGCTCCCCCGCTGAAGAGAGCAGCAAGTCAACACTTGTTTCGACTTTGCGTACACCTCAACGAGCAGCTCTGAGGCGCAGCCCATGGTCACGCTAATAGCGAATGATGCATGGTCCAAGTGGTTTGTCGCCGTGCCCGTAGCAAGAAGAGGAGGCGCAGATGCGCTGAGGCACATGACCGAAGCGTTGACTACAGCTACACTGCAGCTTGGGTACTCAGAAATCAATGTGAAGGCAGACAATGAAGGTGTTTGCAGAAGCTTGAAGATTGCACTCCAGAAAATGCGTGGAGCGCATGGCCTGAGCACTACACTTCTTTCAAGTGTACCCCATGATCACGAAAGCAATGGTTTGGCCGAGCGTGCAGTCCAAACAGTCAGAAGGCATGCGAATTGTATCCTGGATGAGGTCAGAGTGAAGACAGAACTTCCTCTTAGCCATGAACACCCACTGATGTCGTGGGCAATGCGACACTCTGCGTGGCTACTCAACCGTTTTCATCGGTCCTCAGCAACAGGAAAGACGCCGTATGAATTCATGACAGGCCAACCGTATCGAGGAGAACTCGTACCATTTGCAAGCACGATTATGGTGAAACGCTTGAGACCGAAGCGCAAAGGTGACCGTTTGTGGACGTTCGGAGTGTTCCTCGGCAAGACTGAATCTGGAATGTGGCTTACTTTCCAGAGCGATGGCATTCACGCATCAAGAAGTGCGAGACCAGTTGGTGAAGCTTACGACGCGAAGGCCATCAGCAGCGTGAACGTTTTCACTTGGTCGATCAAGAACAACACACTTGGCAGCCGAGTACTACCTCAGAAAAGATTGGTTTCTCCGCAGATTGTTCTTCCAGCAGTTGCAGCAGGTGAAGAACGAAAGAGCCTTGAAGATGAAGTTGCAGACGAAGCCGCCTCTGATCCTCCAACAAGTGATGAGGAGAAAGCAAGGAGAGATGCAGAAGGAATGCTTGAAGAGTTCGAGCTTGTTCATGATGAGCATGATCCTCTGGCAGATATGGTTTCCGAGCATGAAGATGAAAGAGAAGAAATTCCTGAAGAAGCAAAGATGGATCGAGAAAGCAAACCAGACTTTGAATGTGTTGGTTCACCAAGCAAGATTCCAAGAACAAGAGTTGAGCTTCCCAGGTTTGGACCTGGAGCATCGTCTTCGGTGATGAGAGCAGAAAGAATGCCCGACAATGATGAGAGGTCGGACGAAGAAGAAGATTGCTTTGCAGGCAGTGAAGCTGGTGACTTTGAGACAGAAGATGAATGGAGCGATGAAGAGCAGCAAGAAGAAGTTCAAGTCCTTCCAGAAAGTTTCTTCTCAGAGGAAGCAGGACCTCCTCAACTCGCAGAAGAAGACCTCGAGATCTTTGACGATGCCGCAGCAGGAAAAGAAGTTTCCAGATTGACAAAGATGGGTGTCATAGAAGAGGTGCCCATGGAGCAAGAAGAGAACAAAGAAGTTGTTTGGTTGACAACAAAGCTGGTTTTCGACTGGAGATTTCGGGAGTCAGAAAACGTCATCTGCGAGAACGAGATCCCTGAAGGGCAACAAGAAGTTCCTCATGAAGCCCTGAAGCCACGAAGATGTTGGCAGAGAAGAGCAAGGCTGGTAGCAAGAGAGTATAACAACTCGAAGCGAGAAGATGTGTTCAGCCCAGCTACCTCTCCGTCGTTGACGAAGCTGATTCCAATTTTGGCATTGGCAAATCGATGGAGTATTTGGTCGCTTGACATCAAAGATGCATTTTTGCAGGTTCCCCAGAAGAGACCTGTACACTGCAAGATTCCACGAGGAAAAGGAAGTCAAGCAGTACACGGAATGGAAGCCAAATGCTGGCGTCTTGGTCGTGTCCTTCCTGGACAAAGAGATGCTAGTCTTCTGTGGAGCGAATTTTGTGCAGAACTTTTGCAACAAGAAGGCTATGAGAAAAGCATCGCGAACCCAGCGTTGTTTCGCTTGATCAAGAACGGGAAGGTCGTATCCGTTTGCATCGTACATGTCGATGACCTTCAAGTAGCAGGAAAGGCAGCAGTGGTGAAGCCCGTCCTCGAAGCTTTAGCGAAGAAGGTGAAGCTACAAGTAGAAGGACCTTTTCTGACAGAAGAAGATGATCGCAATGGATTTTCCAAGCAGTCTGTGCGTTTTCTCAAGAGAAGGTATAGCTATGAAGACGGAAAGTTGTTTGTCCGCCCTGACACCAAGTATGTCACCAAGCTCCTTGAAAAGCTACGCCTTGGATCGAGAAGAGAGAAAGCTACCCCTGCAGCAGGAAATGTGCAGAACACCGATGAGACAAAAGAGCTGGACGAGAACAAGAAGAATGTGTACCGAAGTTGTGTCGGTATACTGCTATATCTTGCCCAAGATCGTCCTGACATCCAGTATGCAGTCCGAAATTTGGCAACTGGAATGAAGGCTCCTACGCAGAAGAAGCAGAAAGAGCTCGAGCATTGCGCGTTGTATCTGAAGAAGACTGCAGGCTATGCGGTTTGCTACACAGCAGGGAGACCTGGAACGGCAACCTTGCAAAGAAGCAAGAATTTGGAGCAAGATTCCGAGAATGAGAACGAGAAGAGCATCGAGAGTGGCAGTCACCTGGTCGAAGTATTTTCTGACGCCGACTGGGCCGGCAACAAGAGCAGCCGGAAATCTGTATCAGGAGGAGTCATCTTCCTGGACGGCCAGTATGCGTTTTCTTACTCAAGAACGCAGAAAACTGTGGCACTTTCCAGTGGCGAGTCCGAGTACTACGCACTCACTGGTGCTGTCGCAGAAGGAATTGGCATTCGAGAAGCCGTAGAGTTCCTTTCTGGCAAAGCAGCGCGAATGAAGGCGTACACAGATAGCAGTGCAGCGCGTGGCATTGTGCACCGGCAAGGTGTTGGTCGTATCAAGCACTTAGCAACGAGAATGCTCTGGTTGCAAGAAGTTACCAGAAACGGCCTATGCAGCGTGAAGGCAGTGAGCACTGTTTTCAACCCTGCCGACTTAGGGACCAAGCCCCTCAACGCATCGAGAATGAAGCTACTTTTGAACATCCTTCAAGTTCATGATGATCGAGAAGCAATCGGTCGTGAAGAACGAATGGCCGCAGAGAGCACAGCTACAGTCAGAAGATTGACAAAGGTATCCGGAAGCAGACTTGGTTTGACGTTATTGTCAGCTTTTGGTTTTGCAGTTGAATCTGCAGGTCAGCAAGAAGGAGATTTTGTAGCACGAAGATATTTTTGCATGCAGTTGATGAGTTTTGTGTTTGGTCCGTTTTCTACAGCTCAAGAGCCACCTCAAGAACTTCAAGAAGTTGAACAAGAAGTTTTACATGGTCAAAGCAGCAACAGCAGCATGAAGTTTTCACACGTTTTCACGAGCATGCCTGAGCTTGAGATGTTCGTGCCCGTGTGCATGGCTGTGATTGTTGTTCTGGTGACGATCATTGTCTACTTGGCAGTGAACCAGAAGAAAGAGAAGAAGGGTGAGAAAGAAGAGAAGCCCAAAGAAGAGAAGCCTGAAGGTGAAGTCACAAAGAAGAAAGAAGAAGAAGACAAAGAGAAGAGCTCGCAAGGTGTCCTCGAAGACGACGAGACCGTGAAGATGAAGTTCGACGAGCTGATCGCGAAGATGGAGAAGCAAGAACGTGCCTTGGAGAAAGAAAGGTTGAAGAGAGAAGAAGCAGAAGAAAAGGCGAAGGAAGCAGAAGAAGATCGTGATCAAGCATTTGCTTTGAAGGCGAAGGTGGTTGCGAAGTACAGTGAAGCCGAAGCAGAGAGGAAAGCCCTGGAGAAAGAGAAAGAAGATCTAGAGAAGCAGAAAGAAGTTTACAAGCAAGACGCTAAAGAGGTGAGAGAGCAGTTGAAGAAGGACTACGACATGATCACGAAGCACATGAAGAAAGAAGCAGAGGAGAGAAAGAGAGAAGCAGAAGAGCTAGAAACAGCAGAACAAAGAAGAGAGGAGGAAGACAGGATCAATGCAGAGATCAGGAAAGCCAACGAGGAGAAGATTGAAGCAGCAGAACGACAAAGGAGGAAAGAGGAGACAGACAAGAAAGCCGAAGCAATGAGACAAAAGGAGCAGGCAAAGAAGGCCCAGGAGGAGAAAGAGGCCCAGGAGAAGGCAGCACAGGAAAGGAAAGCACAGGAGGAGAAGGAAGCACAGGAAAGGAAAGCACAAGAGGAGAAGAAGAAGGCAAAGGAGAAGAAGGCACAAGAGGAGAAGGAAGCACAAGAAAGGAAGGCCCAAGAGGAGAAGGAAGCACAAGAGAGGAAAGCGCAAGAGGAGAAGGAAGCACAAGAGAGGAAAGCACAAGAGGAGAAGGAAGCACAGGAAAGGAAAGCACAGGAGGAGAAGGAAGCACAGGAGAAGGAAGATGAAAGGAACGAGGCAATCGCGAAGGAGAAGGCGAAGAAGCAAAGAGCAAAGCTAGAGGCCTATGAGGAAATGAGAAGAAAGGAGCAGGAAGCCCAAGAAGCGACGAAGGAAGAGAAGGAGAAGGCAAAGAAGGAGTTGAAGGAAGCACAGGAGCGAAAGACCCAGGCGGAAATTCAGGCAGAGAAGGAACGAGAAGGAATGAAGGAGATTGAAGTCGTTGAAGTTGAAGATTCAGGATCTGAAGATGGAAAGCCCACACTAGGAGCAGAAGGAAAGAAGGATGCAGAAGGCAATGTGTGGCAGATCCACAAAGGAGCATTGTGGGTCAGGATCAAAGGCCAGTGGTATGATCCAAACTGGTGGACAAAGAAAGGATACAAACCACCGCCTGACTGTGCAGAGTCGAGCGAAGAAGGAAAAGAAGAAGGAGGAGCAGCAGGAACAGAAGAAAGAAGAGAGCAAGAAGAAGAGCAGCCCCGAGAACCACCGCAGAGAGGAGAGAAAGGTAGCAAGAACGCAAAGGGCAGATGGAATGTGGTCACGTTCACAGATTGTGGTTGGATCTGGGAGTATTGCAAAGACACGAATGAGTATCGAGCAGTTCGGCTCGATCAGAAAGGATCAGCGCAGGTGAAAGGAGCGCAGATCAAAGGTGCCGAAGACTGGAACCTCGTGACCAAGCACTTCAAGAAGACAGGAAGGTGGGAGAGCCCCACAGAAATAAGAAGAGAGAGAGATGAGCCTGAGGTGCAGCAAGAAGGAAAGCGAGGAAGAAGAAGTCGAGAGCAAGAAGACTGGCAGCAAGAAAGTTGGCACCAGCAGCAGGACTGGTACGCCGACGACGGTTGGAGCCAGAACTACTGGGACGCAGACTACGCCTACTACCACTACGCCCCGAAAGGGAAGTACCAAGGCAAAGGGAAATGGAAGTATGGTGGTGGTGGCAAGAAAGGCTGGTAAGAAGAAGAAGCCAGCAAGAAGCATCGAGAAGGGTGACGACTGAACGCAGCGTGAAGCATGTATAGATTTTCTGAAGCTGTGTACATAGAAGTTCGAGCACCCCGAACATTGCACGAAGTACAAAGTAGGTACAACGAATGTTTTTGAATAAGCAAGGACCCCAATACGCCTTGTGATATTCACACGAGTTTCACCAAGAAGAAAGTAGTTTCACGAAGAGTTTCACGAAGCAGGACTAGGAGTGTAAGGTGCAGCCAGGTAGAGGCAAGAACAGTTGAAGAAAGAAGATGGTTAGGTAAAAGAGAAGACCACACAAGAGCCATAGGCTGGCCACAGGGCTGAGACTCACAAGATGAGGACTCTAAGACAAGCCCGTGTAACTAGAAATTCGAGGTTAGGAGTTTATGCATGTTTCAAGAAACAAAGCAGAAAGAACTGGGTAAAAGACCTTGGACCAGAGGAGACGAATGTCCCCAGTTCAGTACACTTGAAGTCCGAAACAGCTCTTCGTCTTTTGGCACAGCAGTGAGAATCACTGCAGGAAAGAGAACGCCCTAAAGCCTTCGATCTGTTCCGAGGCGGGGTGTTAAGTGTACAGCATGTATCCAGGTACAGTGAATGGGTGCAGTAGGAAAGACACCAAATGCCCTAAGGCATGTTGAGTCTGAGCAGAACGAGTTTGACACCGGAGGCTTAGGCTCAAGAGTCGAAAGCGAGAAAAGTTGTTTTGCCTTTAGAGCGTGGTAGGAAAAGTGAGCCATGATGTTTACCACGTTTTTCAACAAAGTCACTGCGGCCGCCAAGCCTGGGGGCCCGGTACCTGTTCAGGACACGCCGGGCGCTACTTCGGAACGACCAGCTTCCGCCCGGCGGCCTGCCTCACCTCCTGTGACAGTCTACCGCCGCCACACAGATTCGACAGAAGCTGATATGCCGGACCATGCCTCGGGACGCCCTGGTTGGCAATGCACCTCTGCCCTCGCCTTCACAGCCACGGCCGCTGCCTTCAGACCTTTCTGGCTGGGGAATCCCTCATGCGCTTGAAGTGTACGCACTCCTTTCACGATGACTGTTTGGGACGTTGGTTCTCTACTCCCGACTCGCGCGGACGCTGTCCCGAGTGCAATATCGAGGTGGCTTCTTGAGTGCAGCACTTCCAGCACAGGCCACGCTTGAGGGTGCCCTGGTTTTTCGTCTCTCCACCACTTCCCGCGCCGCGGGTTGCCACAATTCTGCTTCTGCCAACCGACAGACATTGCTTCGCTGCTCCGTGGCCGTCAAAAAAAAAAGCTTCGCGCTGCTCCTTTCTGTGAGTTGTCAGTACATTGGTGGCGCCTGTCCCATCCTCTCTCCTTCCCACTCCTCCTCTCCCCTCCCCCCCTCCCTCCCCTCCCTCCCCTCTCTCTCCGCCCCCTCCCCTCCCCCTCTCCCTCCCCCCTCCCTTCCCGCCCCGCCCTCCCCTCCCTCCCTTCCCTCTCCCCTCCTCCTTCTTCTTCGCTGCCATCCTCGCCCACTCCTGTTGCGCCGCCCTTCTGGCTCAAGTGTGTAGGCCGCCTTCGCTTTGCGCCGTTTGTTGTGGTTGTTGGTTGCGTTGCTGGGTTCGGTTTTTTTTCCCGTTTTTTTTTTATAGTCTCTCGGTTCTCATTGCGCGCCTCACCCATGGATTTCCTTGACGACTTCGGCGACTCTGATTCCTCCTGCTCCGGTGAGGAAGCGCTTCCTCCAGTCCCTGTGGACCGCGCCAACACTGATGTTGGCGTCCATGTCCCCTTGCCTGACTTGTCTGCCCGCTGTATCGGGGACGACGTCAGCTGGAAGGGCTCTAAGGTCACCCGTTTTGCATGCATCCAGTGCGGTAGCAACGGCCGTGACCGTTTCCAGTGGGGACTCTGGCAGGGGCAGGGCCTCTCCGCCCTGGGCACCGACGTGGGCATCCTTTCTGAAACGGCTCTCTCCACAGAAGCCCAGCACTCTCTTGCTTGTCGCGGGCTGTCGGCGGCCGGCTTTCACGCCATTAGCCACGGCCACGACTCTGCCACGCACTCCCCTTCGGGTAGGGGGGTGGTCCTTGCGGTTCGGTCGGGTTATGCTGGTCAGTGGTCGGAGGTTGCACGTGACCAGCACGGCCGGGCGTTAGCTGGCACCCTTGTCTCCTCCCATGGCCTGTGCGTTCGTGTTGTTGGCCTCTACTGCCCTGTTGGGGCCTGCCTGCCTTCCTTCTCAGCCAACGCTGCCCTCCTCGCTGAAGAATCCGCCACCAAGCACTTCATTGACACACAAATTCAACATGCGCAGGCTCGTAATCAGCTTCTTCTTGTGGGAGGCGACCTGAACTCCTTCTGCTCCCGTGACCTCGACTGCTGGGAAGGTTCCTACACCTTTCGACCCGAGTGCGTAGCTGCCCACCTCCTAGCACACGGTCTCGTGGACTCCTTTCGTGCTCGCCACCCTACCCTGCGTGCCTATACCTTCTTCTCCTCCTCTGGCGCTGCCAGTCGCCTTGACGCCTTGTGGTGGTTGCCTTCCCCCGACTCCCTCACTTCTGTGCTCAACTCTTCTGTGCTGTGGCACTGGGACAGGCGTGTTGACCATGAGCCGGTCGTGGTTGATCTTGATATCTCTCTCCCCGAGGTGCCTGAAACCCCCGCAGCCCCCCCTCCTTGGAGACAGCTGGTGCGTCGCCTGCAGACTGATCTGCCATCTTTCGTTGCAGCTTCCTCCTCGGCTAAGACGGCCACCTTCCGCCATGTTGAGGCGGTACTCCGCAGCATTTAAGTTGAGTGGGACCAGCTGCCCTCTCCGCCCTGCAAGGGCATGGATGGTCTGTTGGGGCAACCAAGCATCCTGGTTCCGCAGTCCCTTTCAGCTCGTCTTTCTTCCGCGTTCGACGTGCTCGCCACGTCTTTGCTCGAGTGCCTCCCCCCTGCCCTCCCCCCTGCCCTCCCTGTGGGCAATCACCAAGCAGGCCGTGCCTCCGCAGCTTGGCACGCCTGCCTCCTCGAGCTGCGTCGTCTCCGGCGCTCCTTACTCGATTCTCTCACGCCCTCCACCACACATACCCGCGTCTCCTCTTTCCCGCTAACAGACGTGTGGGCACTTTGGTCCAAAGCGTCGGACATGGAGCGCCACCTCCACAGCTCTGGTGTTCACACACCCGCACTTCCTCGTTGGGACTCCTTTTCGGACTCGCCTCTGGAGTGGGCTGGTCACCTCGGCTTTCCGGCTGAAGTCGCGGCAGACGTGCTGACCGTGCCGGGCGCGTCTTCAGTCGTTCCTCCGGTTGCACCCGTGTCCTGGGACAGCTTGCCTTCCTCCCCGGCCCCCTCAGCCTGCTTGGCCTTGGTTCAGACCTGGATACGCGAGGCGGAGCGCCGTCAGGCTGCTACCACCAACCGGCAATGCTCCACCGCCCGTGCCCGCCGCTTGGAACTCCTCCGTCTAGGGGATGTCAAAGCCTGGGCCAAAAGCATGCGTCCCCTCAACGCCCCACATTCCCGTTTCTCTCCCGACTGGGTGCGGGGGGCTGACGGCACACGTCGGCGCCCCGCAGCGCAAGCGGATATCCTCCAAGGCTCTGTCCAGGAATGGGGCCGCTTGCTTCAGGAGCCCGTCAATTTCTGGTCACACGAGGCTGTGCAGCCCTTCAGCACTTCTTCCGCGCCCCATCGCGGCACACTGAACTTTGAGGTCTTGGCTTATGCCGCTGCAGGCTCCCCGCTCGCCCTCGTGGGGCAGGCAATGCTTCACCCAGGCCCTTGGCGCCTGGTGCCTGTCTGCGCGGCTGACGTACGGTATCTCTCTCCGGCCTCCTTGCGTGTCGCAGATTGGGTGTTGTCTCTACGTGGCGGTAACTGGTTCGCTGCGCGGCCTATGCCCTGCCCTGGCCCCTTGTTTGTGCTTCTGAGCTTTTGTGGCAAGCCTGCGTCGGAGATCACCTTGGACCACTTCCGCTGGCCACCCGCGGACGCCGTCATGGTGATCAGAGAGTTCTCACCCCCCGACACGTCGGCTGTGTCACCCACCTCCACTGCTGAGCGCCTCTCCCTGTGTGCGAGATTCCGTCACTCCCGCCCTGGCCCCAGTGGCTGGAAGGTTTGCTACATTGAGGCCTTTCCGCCCTGGCTCCAGGACCTCTACTGGACGGCCATTGACCTACAGCGTTTAACGGGCATCGTGGCCCCATCGCTGCAAGTGGCTGTTCAAGTCCACCTGGCCAAGCCCGCTGGTGGATGGCGTCCCCTCTCTATGCTCGAGGAAGGCCTCAAGTCCATTGAAGCCCCAGTGGCCGCGCGCCTATCCAACGCCCGCCTCGGCTGCTGCCTCGACCACCCCTTCAGCCACCTTAACAGGGCGTACGCAAAAGGCGTCCCCGCCGCGGTGCAGGTCCTGTACCTTGACTGCTTGGTCTGCGAGGACGCTTTGCGCCACCGCAGGCCGCTTCTGCGCGTCCCCGCTGACTATGAGAAATTCTTCAACACTCTCCAGCTTCCTCAGGTGGACGCCCTTCAGCAAGCACGCGGCTTCCCCGATAGTGTCCGTCGCCTGCACCAATCTCTTTTCGCACACTCCCAGGTCCTGCTCGACACCCGGGCAGGCCTTTCCAGCCCTATCAGCGTCACGCGTGGCGTCCCACAGGGCTCCGTTTCCTCCCCGGAGTTGTCTCGTGCTGCCCAAGACCCCATCTTGCGCCTCCGTTCCTCGGACGGCGCTGCTTACGTCACCAGCACTGGTCGGCGGGTTGTGGCGGCTGGTTATGTGGATGACATCGAACATTATGGGAGTGGTGTCGCTGATTTACCCGCCGCTCTAGGCAGCCGCGCTTCCGGCGTTGGCTTTGCTTGGCCCAAATTCTCTGCCTACGCTTCCGACTGGGATGAGGCTTGCCCCCCCCTCCGTGCCTCGGGGATCCTCGAAAACGGGGCTGTGGCGACCAGCTGAAATATTTGGGAAGGGGGTATGCGTGACTTCACTCTGCCGCGCTCTCGTGGCGATCAGGTTGACAAACTCCTCGGCAAGCATGGCACTCCACTTGATCGCCACTCCCTTGCCTCCGAAGATCTCCTCGGCAGGCTCCCTTCTGCACGCCAGCGGCTTGCGGCAAAGCATTGCTCATGGGACGAGACGCTTGCCATGATGCAGTGGGTTCTCGGCGGTGTCCTCAACTATGCTCCTCTAATCGGGTTGCCCGCCCCAGCTGATGCGCATCGAGAAGACGCTGCCTTCCACCGGCTCATCCTCTCCGGGCTCGGAGTCCGGCGCACAGCAGAACACGTCAGTTTGTCCGCCCCTCGTTCTTCGGGGGGTCTCGGGGCCCCGCTCATTTCCGAACTCCTTGTGGCCGCAGTCGCCTCCGACGTCTTGTTGCTGCTCAACGGCGTCGAGCAGGCTGCCGCGGTAGCCCGGGACACAATCCGGCAGGCTATGGATTGCCCTCCGCACGAGGTCCCAGATCATGCTGGGCTCCTCTCCAACGCCCTCCACTTCCTTGCCGGTTATGGCCTCTACCTTTCCCTCTCCACGGGGATCGGTTTGTTTCCCGTCTTCTGGATAACCTCCATCCCCCTGAGCCGCAAGCCCTGGCTGGCCCTTTCTCCCAGGCGAGGTTTGACGCTGCAGCCCGCTTCTCTCGTGTGGGGCTGCTCGCCAACTCTGTCCGCACCGCCTACCATGCCATTCTCCTCCTGCCGGATCCGCCGGCGCAACTCGTTATCCCGGAGACCTGGGCGGCCCATCTGCCTGCGCACGCCCCGGTCTCCGCTCAGGCCTGTGCGCGCGCAGCTTCTGCAGCCCTCCGGCAGTCGCGTGCTGATTTCGAGGCGGAATGCCGCCTTTTTGCTGTGCCGTGCCCGCTGCGCCCACCCTCTGAAGACTGGCTCCCTGCCGCTTGGTCTACCCCCTGGGACCCTCTGGTTGATCCCCGGTCCTCCCATCTTCTGCAGAGGGCGGCGATCCCAGCAGGCGACTTGTTTCACTTCCTCTCACGGTGCCACATTCGCCTGCCAGGCGCGTGGCTTCGGCCCGTCTAATGACTACTGGGGTTCAGCTAGTTGGGTCTCTTGCCAGTTCCGCGGCCGCCTTCCAGCACGTCTAGGTTGGGCCCACTCGTCCATACACACGGCCGAGCTTCTGTCGCTGGTTGTAGCTCTCCGCTTCCGCCAGCCGGGTCATTGGCACCTATTGGCTTTCGACCGCTCCTCGCTCTTTGACATACTTGTTATGGTGGACCGGGGTGTCACTCAAGACCTCCTCACCTCGCCGGGTCTTCCTCTCGTCTGCCACCTCCGTCGGCTCCTTGGTGAGCTCGCGGATTCTTGGAAGGATCCTCCCCCTCAACCAGCATGGCGGCTCCAGCAGGAGCAGGCCCCATCGCTGTGGAATGTGCGGTTGCCGCTCGAGGGGCGTGTCCGCCAGTTCTCCAAGATTGCTTTCGTGAGACATGGTGTTGTGGGGGTTCACGTTCGCAGCCATCAGACTCACTCCTCCCATCCCTGTTCCGCTGTGGTCCAGG
>CAJNDS010002679.1:895000-1117500 GCA_905221605.1 Symbiodinium natans | reverse complement strand
CAGAACACGAAGAGGTCGACGTGGCTCTCAGTCGAAGCCTTCCAAGTCCGAAACCCCAAATTGCAGAAGCGATGGTTTCAAAAAGCTTCGAAGCTTCAAAGATGAGTTCGAAGGCTTCCAAGGCAAGGACGAACGGGGAGAGGCTTCGAAGGCTTCGAAGGTGAAGACGAAGGGGCTTCGAAGGCTTCAAGGCGAGGACGAAGGGGAAGGGGGCTTCGAAGACTTCGAAGGGAGGACGAAGGGGGCTTCGAAGGCTTCGAAGGTGAGGACGAAGGCCGCCTCTCGGACGGCGGGTGCTTGGACAGTCTTGGGATTGGCACTCAGGCAGGATCCGAGGACAGTTGATGAAGTGGCTTCATCCTCCTTCGAACCTTCGAAGCCTTCGAAGGCGAAAGGGTCGAAGGGGAGGCTTTTCAAATTAAAACATCTTTCACATTGGCTTATTGAAGGAGTGGGCGGAAAAACAATTACGCAATGCCTGTTCCAGAAGTTCTTGCAACCGACAAAAGTGCAAGCGAACCCGCGCATTACCTTTCTCACAAGTAAGTCAAGAACAATGCAGTTAAATTGTGCAACCAGCTGAAAATCCACGTGTTCTGCGAGAAGGAGCTGTTACTGCTCGCGGTGCCAAGCTGGAAGTGTGCTTGGAGCAAACCTGTTTTGTATGGTGTTTTTGGACATGTTGATTTTTAATTTTTAAGCCACATCAGTTTGGTTGATTAAGTTGCAAAAAAATAGTAAGGCTCATCTTGTTTTCAGCTTCTTTCGAAAAGAATATTCGTTAAACAAGAAAAATTTGATTTTGTATTTTGTCGATCCATTTGAAAAAACGTTTGTACGCGCAATTTTTATGTGTTACAGTGTGCTGGACGTGTAAATTCATCAATTCAAGATATTCTCAGCATCTTTTTCATTGATATTTGTCAAAAAACAAAAAATGCATTTTCTAAAAGAATTTAAAAATATTTGATTTTCAATCTGTCGTGAATGCCTTGGATTGACTGTTAGACACAAACGTTGAAATGTTTTCAAAGAAGTTTAGCGGATTGTAGTTGTAGCTTGTTTGGGTGTGATTGGGTTCTGGTGCGGGTTGTGGTGTGGTTGTTGCGGCTTGTCACGGTTGTTGTGGGTTGTTGTGGGTGGTTTTACGCGTCATATTGCCAGTGGTCGTTACGCGTCATTCCTTTGTGTTAACGGCGCAAACTGGATCGGTTGTTTTTAGTTCACTCTGAGAATGTACGTGGAGCGACGTTGGAAAAAAACTGCACTTTAAGAACTGAAACATGCACTTGCACTGGAAACTTTACACCAGAAACACTTTACAACATCTGAATAACATTCACTTTGCATTTTAAAACAGAAACATGCTTAAAAAATAGAAATATGCAACATGCACTTACCAAAATGCTTGAAACACTCACACCAGAGTGAATATCACTTACTGCACAGAGTGAACATGCACTGACTAGATCTTGCTCAAAACAGAAATACTAACACCAGAAAACCGAAAAAGCGTTGCACAAACCTGAAATCAAGATCGATTTTTGAGAAAAATCACTTCGCATCCTTTGATTTTTTTATTGTTAACAGAAAAATGTTGGATTAAGAGACCTGTAAGTTTTTTGATTTGTGTTTCTCATGTTTGTTTAGTGTGTTTTTGGGCTCCGCGCCAAATTTGCTGCATTGCGGAGGCGTCGTCGGGTGGTGTCAATGTTGTTCACGTTGCCGAGCCTCCAAAAGATGCATATTGCGAGCCTCATGTGAGCATCGTGAAGAGCACCCGCGTGGTTCAAGGAAGGCTGGCACGTGAGTGCTCTGCTTTGAACAACACAGGTCTTCAATTTTTGACGCCATGCGTTTCCATTGATGCTTGGGGCTTAGATGCTTGCAAGTGCCGACCGCAAAAATATCGTTCCTTGCAGGGCGCTGAAGAGGCATGTTCCAACTGAATAGCACAGCAGCTATGCGTGTGTCAAATCAGACCCTAAACCCTAAACCCTAAACCCTAAACCCTAAACCCTAAACCCTAAACCCTAAACCCTAAACCCTAAACCCTAAACCCTAAACCCTAAACCCTAAACCCTAAACCCTAAACCCTAAACCCTAAACCCTAAACCCTAAACCCTGAACCCTGAACTCTGAACCCTAAACCCTAAACCCTAAACCCTAAACCCTAAACCTTGAACCCTGAACCCTGAACCCTAAACCCTAAACCCGAAACCCTGCAGCTGGATCTTGTTCCGTTTTTCAGTTAAGATCCGTCAGCTGAGGCTGTGGGGGCCAGGGCCCACCCCCTTATAGCGAAGGGGTGTTTAAAGAATAGTTCATCTATCGCTATGTATGGCTATGATGCGACAAAATTGAGCCTCTCCACCTGTAGGCATCAAGGCTGGGGGAGGTTTTGTGCATAGCAATTGGAGGAAATGCCAACGCAACGTGCTCGCCAGATTCTTGATTTTTCATGCAGAGACTGGACTTTGCTGCATGGAAAGTGAATGTTTTTTGATCTCACTTATTGGCCCCGGTACTTGGAGCTTCGCCCGCGCAGCGTGTCAAGTTTACCGTCCTTTTGCAGCTCGTGTTTAGATTTTTTTGAGTCCATGAAGCTGGTGCGAAAAATCCATGAGGGCCCCATGTTCAACAAATCTATTCCCCCATGCATGCATCTAGAGTTACTTCAGCCCCATTCGCCTGTCGACGAATGGCTATTGGATTTTCGCCTGTCGATTTCTCAACAGAATTTGTGAATGTTCAAAGGTGTTTCCAATACATGAAAACAATCAGCATGTAAGTAGCCGTGTGGCCTCCGGACTCCGTCTGCCAATTTGGAAGTGCGGACAATTGAAGACCTTCGGCTCGGTAGAAGGCACGGCTGGGGTATGGCCGTCACGTGTTAAAGGCGGGAGCCAACTGAGCCTGAAAGCGGTGTTCGCAGTGTAGTCTCCACCTTCCGCAATGCTGCAGGGGACGAGCTCTGCCACATGCACGGCATCTCACGCAGTACGTCAAAGCTGCTGGTCGAAGACTGAGTGCTTTTCACGTTCATTGCAAGCACTTCTCGCGTCGACCGCCTTGGCCCAGCATAAAAAGTCGCGGGGGAACTCGGGGCTAACAAACTCGTCAGAAACACCCTGGGGCAGGCCACGCAGGCGAAGAACTCAGGGCAAATGTCCGGACAAATCCCGACATTTCGAGAACCCCTGGTTCTTCCAGGAGCCAAAGCAGCCCTGAGAACTTTACGCCCAGGCTTCCCCGTGCCCCTTGCCAGAACGTTTCCACAGGCTCCCTAGCACCAATGGGGTGGCAGGGGAGTTATGAGTGTCCCAAAATTAAAAGAAAGGAGGTGTGGAGACAGGGCTTGTGATTAGGGGCGGGGAGAAAGGGCTTGTAAACTTCTGAACGCCTTCGAGGAAGTGAGTCTGTGCCTGATGGTTCAGGTTGGCCCTTGAAATCAACCAGACCGCATGTTTCTTGGCTGCACTGGGTAAAGGTAGAAAAGGTTTGCCGGAGAGAATTCGAGCTGCGCCACTCTGCAGGGCTGGACTCGATGATGATTTCAGGCTCGGAGCGTGGCAGAAAGTGAATTCTAAACTCTCTCTCTTTCTTGTTTTTTGTGCAACTCTCTTTGCGCAACTCCCTGTATAACAACTATCTAACTCTCTGTGTGTCAAGGGTGCAGTGCAGTTGAAGTAACTCCCCAAGCTCTGTGCGAGGCCTGGGGATGGGGCAGGGAAGAGGTATGTCGCCCTTTATGACTTCGACCCCTCGGCTCGACCCTCGGTCTTTCTCGATGTCGCCTGATGCTTCCAGGCCTATACCCGGCTCACAAAGCTTGTTATCGGCTCGAGAAGCTGAGGTGATTGATTGGAGATTTCCGCTGGCCCCCGAGCAAAGGGGGCACGTGATTGAACGTCGTCTAGACCAGGCATCGCCAGTGGCTGATGGAAAAATACTAAGGAATCAGGCGCCACTTCCTCTGAAAGTCGGGAATGTTGTGGAGGTCCTGCACGACGGAGGAACCGGATGGGTGCGGAGCTAAAGCGGCCTACCAGAGTGTTCAGGGACCCACTTTGTCAATCCTTGCTGTTGCTCAGGTGTTTGGCCACTTAGTCGGATCTCCACAAGACAAGGGCTTCTTCCCGCTGAATTACACAGCGTGCGAGCCTTGCAGCTTGCGAAGCAGCTTCGCCAGTCTAGAACAAACACAAGCAGATGGAAACAACCGAGGCCCCTTTCAAAGGGGCCCTGAATGCTAAAGCCCTCCTGAGCCCGGCTCAGGCCGATGGAGGAGTACCTGGCGGAGATGGAGCGTTTGAGACAGACAAACCCTGCCGCGGCCAGGGGCTGACCCTTTGACGTTTGAGGGCCTTTGAGGGCGTCTTGAGGCATCTGAGCTGCGCAGCTCTAGGCCCGAGGCACCATAGGCTCTGAATGGCTCTCGAAGCTAAGGTCACGGAGATGTTACAGCTGTGGCCTTGGGACTGTTCTGGTACCAGTAGTAGCTGAGTGCTGATGAGTGCTTGTGGACCGACATGGCATGTCTGGCATGGTGCAATTTGTTGTCCCGGCAACTTCGTGCCGATCTTCGAGGCCTGGTGCAGGGGCAGCTTCTAGCGAGGCCGCGGGCTCAGTCGCTCGAGATGTGGTGCACAAAGCCGCTGCCACAACCACGGGCCAGAACGAGTGCGGGAACAATCTCGCAGCGTGTTAAGTAGGACTGGCTTAAGCACGAGCCGACTGTATGAGCTCGCATGGCTTCGAACTCCAAACCCAAGAGTAGGAGAGCCCCTGGTTGCCGAGTGTGCGGCACAACCCTCAAAAAAAAGAATCCTGACGTCTTGTGCAATGACAGCCCAACCTCTGAAGCTCCTGACACAACCTCAGCCAGCTACTTCAGCAACCTTGACCCTTTTTGAGCCATGAATCTTGAGCCTCCAAAAGAGACTCGCTAAAGGGGCAAAATCGCTCGCCAAACTCCTCGAACCCAAAGATCAGCGCTGACCCAAAGCGAGATCTTTGGCCCTAGACCCTAGGCCCTAGAGTAGCATCCAGAAGCAGAGCCCCACGAGCTGCCGAAACTCTGAAGCTGCCATGGAGCCGATGGAGCCGATGGAGCCTCAAGAGACTGGCTTGGCCATCAAGCCCTCCTCGCTGGGCGGCGAGGGCCTCTTTGCCACCCGAAGCTTCGAACCTGGTGACCAGGCGGGGGAGTGCCATGGAATGCCCCTCCCGACCCCCGAGCCCCCAGAGCCTCATCTCAGACCGCACCCGCCTTGGAGCTAAGCCCTTTGTGGTGGGGAAGGGTGTGGGGCTTGCATGAGACTTGGCGTCGAGGTTTTTGTCGAGAAGCACTTGGCGCGTGGGAAGCCTAGGGAAATTTACGCTCTTGAAGTCTTGAGTCTTGAGTCCGCTTCTGTCGGTTTCAGCTGCTGAGGGCTTGGCGTGACGCTGGACCGAGACAATGAGGATTTAAAGGCTAGATTCGATGAGCTTCCTGTCAGCACAGGGTTGCATTAGCTTTGACTGCCTGGGCCTTGCCTTGGGAAGAACGGATCTTGAACGTTGTTTCCAGTGAGGCTTGCATGCGATGATGCGGGAATGATGTTGACAAATCTTCGGAAGTCGACGCTTTTCCGTGGCCCTTCTGGCAACTTGGGAGAGGACTGGCTCAAGTGAATGATGCCTGCGGTTTGCAACAAGTGAAAGTTTCTCTCCATTGTGGCCGCCTTCATTGGACCTTTCTTTCCAGCAATTGCATGATAGACTTTGCCTCGAAAGGCACCCCGATCTCGAAAAAACCCAGAAAGTGAAAGTTCAGAAGTCTGGCCCGTGCAAAGCCTCTTGTTTGCCGAGATCAGTTATAACGAAAGTAGTGTATGGGTGGTGTTGACCAAAGCGAATACAGCGTCCAGCCATCCCATCTGCTATCGCCCTGCCAGGGTGCTCTGGTCCCATGGACTGTGGCTGGTCCTTACAACTCTTGAAGGGGGTCCCAGGGGGGCTCCTAATAGATGGGTGAATCGGGCAACTCGGACCCAGGGGGGCCTCCTAATAGATGGGTGAATCGGGCAACTCGGACCAACCCCCCGGGGGTTGGTCCGAGTTGCCCCCCCGGAAGCACCCCCCCTGCCAGACTCCCCTCCTAGGCTATTTTTAGACATTTTTATCTCAATTCTAATGCTTTCTCTCATTTTAACTTTACATTTTAACATTTCATCGTTTCTTTAGAGGCAAAATTATCAATGCGTAACTCCCTTCCCTATCCTCAGCCCGGGGACCTCCGCCCCCTCTCAGATACGGCCAGCCTGCCTAGCCCCGTTTTCAACCCCAGATCGTCAGCCATGAAAACCATCCCCTGTAAAAAAAGAGACTTCCGATTTTTTCAGGAATCTTTTTCCCGGACCCCCCACCAAAACGTCACCCAGATGGCATCCCAAACCCATGACCGTGGACTCTTGTTTTGTTGAGCAAGTCCTTGAAACCTGCACCCAAAACCCCAAAACCCCAAAACCCAAAACCCCAAAACCCCAAAACCCAAAACCCCAAAACCCCAAAACCCCAAAACCCCAAAACCCCAAAACCCCAGAGCCCCAGAACCCCAGAAGCCCAAAACAACACAACCCCACAACCCCCACAACCCCAAATCCCCAGAACCCCAAAACCCCCAACCCTGTAAATCCTAAACCCTCAACCCGACACCTCAACCCCAACAGAAAGGACCGCCGGAGCGCATACGGGAGCTGGGCATTAAGCACGTGGCCCCTGGCGACCCCAGGACACCAGGACCAGAAATTTTAGACACTCAGGGTTTAGTGCAGGGTGTAAGTGTAGGGTTCAAGGTTTAGTAGTAATTTCTTGGAGGACTTAGGAACTTGGGTTTAGGGTGTAGGGTTCAAGGTTCAGTGGCTATTATGGGGCTTTCAGGAATATCGGTTTAGGTTCGGGTGTAGGGTTGGAGATTGTTTTTTTTTGGGGGGGGGGCTTATGAGGTTAGGGTCTGTGATTTAGGGTTTAGGGTTGAGGTTTTGCAGTAGCTTTGGGGTTTAGGAATTTAAATGGGCTTGGGGTGCTTTGGGCGGAGCTTGGGGTTTTGGATGGCTTAGGGACAGGTTGTAGCAGGGTTCATGTGACGGAGCCTCTCAGGTCACCTAGAGACAAGCTGCAGACTGCAGGCTCTTAGGGCCCCCGGCTGCAGGCTCGCAAGGGCCCAAGAGCCTGCAGTCTGGTGCTTCTCTTTAAAGACTCTTCGGTGAGGTTTTGCAAAACGTATCAGGTAATTGGAGGTCGTCCGAGAGACTTTTGGTTCTGGATAGCCTTGAAGTTTTTGCAAAAGCTCCGAGCGTGGTTGTGTTGTGTCTCTGCTTCAGTATAGTCGATTAGGGCTTAGGCGGCAGTGCGGTTTAATAAGTTTTAATATACTCATATCATGTCTGCTGGGCTTCACGCTGCGGAAGCACGTTGTTCTTGACAGCACTTCCTATCATGGCCAAAGGAGGCCATGGCTGATGCGATGACAATTATGTCGTGCCTTGACAGATATTCATTGCAAGCAGCGGTGGTAGAGATGCGCAGAGATGCGCAGAGACAACAGAGATGTGCAGAGATGCGCAGAGATACGCTTTTTGATGTGTTGGAGGTACAACTCTTACGTTTCCTCGGACAGCACGTGGCAGCTGGTGTACCCGACCATCTCGAAAGTCAATCACTCCTGCCTCAGCAACGTGACCACCGTCGCGTCAGAGAATGGCTTTGGGGAGCTGGTGTGCTTGATTCCCATTGCGGAGGGGGATGAGATCCTGACCAGCTACTTGTGTGACTCGGATCTGGCACGCGCGACTCCACAGCGAGGCTTGGATGCTTTGGGTCCTTGGGTCTGCGCGCGTCCTCTCCAAGTCTTCCACCCTCAGTTGCCTGAGTCCTGTTCCCTAGGAAAGAAGATTCTTTTGGATCGCTGGGATTTCGACTGCCGCTGCACCCGTTGTGTGTCCTTGGCAGCAGCTTGGCGCATGGAGACGCTTGCAATCGCTGGCCCTCATGCCGTCCCCTGCCAATGCCAGCAGTTTTTGGGGCCGAGGATGACACTCGCCGCTTCACATGCCAGAGCCTGAGGGATCGTCCACCCCAGTGGATTGATACGGAGGACAGGGGGGTGACGAACTCGCATCCTTTCGTGGGAAGCTGTGCAAGCTTTGATGTCAAGGGCTGTCTTCGGGGTGGGCTCGTGCTCGTGTACACCATGCCAAACATGCTACCATGCAGCTCTTGTGACCATCTTTCCCTTGCCTTTGTCCGACATACCCAGCGGTTGCATGAGCAACAGTCACCTAAAAAGAGCACGAAGTCCTGAACTCTCGTCCGAGCTTCAGCAGTTTGATCAAGCTGGTTCGCCATGACACCCTTGTGAGAGAGCTGTGACTAGAGGTCTGGAGCATGGAGAAACGTCAAGAGTCCAAAAAGCACGAGGGGAATTGGAGAGTATTTATTCAGTAGGAGGTGCAGGGGGGGCTGGGGCGTGGAGGCTGAGTTGCCGAGGGGAATCTTGTAGGACAGACCACGAAGGGAGAGGACGAAGAGAGCAGACTAAGAATACAAATCGCGTCGAATCATTGCCTAACGGGCTTGGAAGGAAGGAGGGAACGAGGGGACCGGTGCCTGAACTCAACAGGATGAACAGCATCTGAAAAAGTTGAACATCGCCAGAGAGCCTTTGCACCAAGAGCCTTTGCACACTAAGAGCCTCCTGAGTTTCGCAAATCCCTCGAGAGGAGGCTGATGGAGATTCCGGCAGCTGCGGCGGCCAGCTGCTTGTCCGAATACGGTGACCCATGGCTCACGGCCCTCGCACAAGTGGATCTCAGCACGGTGACTGTGGATCGAAGTCCTTAGGCCTTCGACATGCACGGGTGTTTGCCTGGCCAGCATAGCCTCGGAGGAGCAACCTGTAGCTGCTTAAGCCTTGTGCCGTAGCCTTACTTTGCCTTACTTAGCCTTAGTTAGCCTTGCTTAGCCTTCTTAGCCTTACTTGGCCTTAGCATAGTGCCACCGCAGGAGCTGCTGCCATGCAGCCACTGCCAGGGCTCTCACACCGGGGCCAAAGCTTGGCTGCAGCGCGAGCAGGAGCTTGTCGTATGTCTTCAAACCGGTCGGAAGATGTCCGATATGCTGGCATTTTGCTGCCCATGCCTGTGCGTGGATGCTCAGGAGGGAGAGGACTTGCTGGAGGCCGGACTGTGCAAACTGACAGGAGGGAAAGGCGCAGACCTTGTGCAGGTTGAGAAGCATGTTCGATGGACCGTGGAATCGTCAGCCTTGAAGGCCCTAACTGTAAGCCCTCTACCGGGCACCTCTACCCCGAACCTGCTTGGCAGCGAGCTTGGTTGCCAGGCGATGCCCGAAGCGTCGCTTGGCTAAGTAGCAGTTCATGTTCTGCACAGACACACACTGATGCAGGTTAGGGTCTCTCCACCAAGCTCATAAAGGTTGGTTAAAGGTGGGGGTGTTAGAAGGGCAGCAGAGGCCGAAACCGAAAGTGGTGACGGTCTTCCAAGGATCTTTGAAGCTTGGGCGAAGCTGGAGGAGCTGCTCGACCGGGGAGTGGTGTCAGAGGAGTTGACAGTTGGGCTGTTGAATGCGAAGCCCTATGTTCAAAGGAACGCTCGGAAAGCGGAGGGTTCCATAAATTGGCCCCCTCCTCTATACCCTGTAAACTCTAAATCCTAAATCCTCTCCCCTAAAGCCAGATGCAAGTTGAGGTTTGCTGACGCTCATCCAGTGCACGGGCTCTCGGGTCGCTGGAAGCAGCTGCTTGGATGCGTTCTAACTCCTCAAGCTTTGGGTGATCGAATATGCATGATCATATTCGACATAGTGTGACATCACGACAACAATTCCTTGCCCCACTTGCCCCACTTGCCCCACTTGCCCAATGCGCCCCATGCGCCCCATGCGCCCCACTTGCCCCACTTGCCCCACTTGCCCCACCTTGTATGAGACCGGGGTCTGGTGCTACGAATATTTGAATCGACACTGGGGGCAAGTGGCGGAAAACAGTTTGGCACGCGGAAGGTAATGTAATCTAGCACCATGTAATATCTTTGTGTATGCGTGTGTAGTGTGTATATATACATAATATACTCATATATATATATATGTGGCCATATATGTAGATATACACATATATATGTATATGCAATTGCATATATTTGTACATATCTGTTGAGGCACCTGGCGAGGCACACGGAGCAAGAAGCCACGCAAGCCGACACAGCTGAGGAGGTGCGAAGCAACACGGTGTGTGTTTGCACATGTCATAGTCATATAGGGTTTAGGGTTTAGGGTTTAGGGGGTTAGGGTTTAGGGTTTAGGGTTTAGGGTTTAGGGTTCAGGACTATTCGAGTATATGGGGGGGGGGTGGTATTTATTATTAGGGGGTAGAGGAGGTTTTAATATTAGGGGAGGGATTACGTGTGTTCGCGCATGTCCGGCCACTGGCATAGGCCCATCTTGGAATGGACCGTTTGGCTTTCCTGCAGGCCGAAGAGCTGTATGTGTTGGTCGAACAGTACTGGGCAGATCGCCGAAGGCGGGGAGCATAAATGCTAACATGATTTATCACTGTTGCTCAGTGTGGCTGATGTTGACTCCAAAACTGGCGTTTGAGGTGTCTAGAAGCTATGCTGCCAGAGCGCTTCAAAGGTGGGGCTCTTAGGCTTGTGCTGATCTCACTTAGAGGCTTGTGCTGATCTCACTCTGGCCTCTTGTGTCCTCGGACTGTGGGTAGCCGGGGGGGGTGGCGGGGGAATCCTGCGAGGCGGCATCCTCGATGGCAGCTGCGTGAGGAGAAAAAGGAACGCTGCTTGCGGCCGTACCGTGCTGTGTCGCTTCTTCAATGAGTCAGCTCATTCCTTCTGGAACTCCTACGCCTTCAGCCGAGGCTCCCCCAGTGGACACCATGATCGTCATCATCCCGGCAGGTTCTCAACCCGGTGACGAGCTGTCCTTCACAGCGCCCAGTGGCCAGGACGTGAGAAGAGTGAGAATAGCCGGAGAGCACATGTCAACAAAGCGCTTTTTGGATGACCTTTCATGATTTTCATGCGAGGCTTATGTTGATCTTGCTTTCTCTAAGCGGCGAGGAAGTGATCGTGGCAGTGCCAGAGGGAGCTCTGCCAGGCGAGGAGTTAGAGATTCCGCTTCCCCCGCAAGCGGTGGCCTTAGAGATGGGAGTTAGTTTTGTGTACCGTTTTTTCGAAGCACAAGCGAAGAACTGCATCTCCAGAGTTTTTGTAACAAGGCAATGACAAAGGAATCTGCATGGAACTCAGCGGGGTTTCAAGGAGTTGGTTGGCCGCTCCCTGAAGGTGTTTTTGTGGTGCTCTGAGGCTGCGAGCATGGGCGGGTCTCGAGCTGCGGAGGCCGTGCTGGCGATGGCACACCCATGCAGCAGACAGCACATATTAGCACATGGCCGCACGCACGATACGACTGTCGGAGCTGTTCGGTTCACAGCCATGTTTCGCTTCGCTTCTTGACGCCCTCTAGGCCGACCGGCAGTGGGCGCAGCTCACCAGCCTGGCCCTTCCCACCTGTCATTGACGGTCCGTGCAAAAACCAGCACGCGCACCACGCGCACCACACGCACCACGCGCACCACACGCACCCTGCCAGGGAGGCTATCCTGCGCTCACGGCGGAGCCGCTGCGGCCCCAGTGGCCCTTTCCAAGATCAGGAAGTTTCGTTTAGGGGTTTAGGGTTTATAGAAATTGTATAGGGTTTGTGTCCGGAGTTCTGTCGGGTTTTGTCGGGTTTTGGGCGGGCTTTGTTCTTTGCTTTTGCTGAAATGGTTTGAGCCAAGGCCGACTGCCACATCCTACGAGCTGACAAAGCCGAGCCCTCGGAACACATGACGTTTCTCAGGGGCTGGGAGGTGCCCCTGGGATCCAGCGATAGGAGCCTGGGGGTTGCAAGAGACGGGCCCAGCGCATCTCCCAGGCCGTTGAGCGTGCCAGCGTTGCCTTCAAGCGAGGGTGCGCCGGGACCTCGTGGTGATGAGAATACGAGACCTAGTTTCGGCACGAAGGGGTGACTAAGTGAGTGCTTGTGAGAGAGAAATGGCAGCAAAATTGATGGAGACGAGGGTCACATATCCCACATCGTTTCAAGAAGTGTTTCAAGGGTGCAGTTGAGTGGTGTTCGTTCAGTGGATGAGGCCCGATCCTGAGCCAGAGGATGTGGCGGCCGCGCGGCACGAAGTGGAGGCCGAGCTGCGAGCTCGCCAGGTGGGCCCGGACTCCATCCAGAGCTAAGTGCCGTTATTTAGTGCGCCGGCAGCGCACTGTTCAATTCTTCGAATTGCTCTGCAGACAACGCTGGATGCCGTCGGAAGGGGTGCCGAATCCGGCATATCGTGCGCAGCTTAGATCTCGGGATGAACACGAGACATTGCTCGATATCGTTGCTTGGCCATGTGTAGCCTCCCTGCGAAGGACCCCTGACACTCAGCTTGCAATCAAGAAGGAGCCAATGTCTTGCGGGTTCGACGTGCTTGGATGCATGTCTTGCGGAAGTCACAGCGTCTTGCGGAAGTCACAGCACACGCTGTGCAGGACAGAGACTTTGTGCGTCGCAACCTGCCCATGAACCTTCAGCGTGGAAGCCAAGTAGTAGCCGTGCAGCTAACTAATTGGACCACGGACAAGCTATTTGAGACGTTGTGAGGCTTGTGCAGATCCCGTACAACCCTAAACCTTACACCTTGAATCCCTAAATCCAAACCCAAACCCTAAACCCTAACTTTAACTGGCACGTGAGGCAGCAGTACCTGCGGCGAGTCTCCACCCTTCCAGACATCGTGAACCGCAACATCAAGGCCGGGTGCTTGCGCAGGGTTGGATGCCATCTAAGCCCTCAACACTGTGATCGCACTCAGAATCATCATGTTGATAGTGGTAACATAAGTATGCCCATAGTAGCACGTGTCGACAGCAAGCATAAAGAAATATTACTCATCATGTCAGGATAACAAACAGCGTAGCCCTTCGTTTCCCTTCAGGTACCGGTCTCCCACAGGCAGCTCTACACCGAGGCCTGTGGGTAGGAAAGGCCTTCTGTGAGTTCCAGGATTAAGGTTGAGTTAGGTCAACGTTATGCAAGAACTAGGTCCAGGCCGGAAGACCGATTCTCGGTCTTCTTCTTTGAGAGGCATTCTCAGATGAGATGCAGACGCTTGCCACCTCTGGCACTACGACTGTGGCTCCAAGACTTACAAAGGGAACCACCCGCCGCCAAAGCTCGCACTCCACAGAGTTCTCCTTACCGTCCCGGCGTCCCGCCGCCCAACCCTCCTACGTACCACCGGCAAAGCTCGCACCCTCATCTTAGTCACGAGGCTGCATGACCTAACTGGAAGGCGAAGGTGCTAAGGAGAAACCTTAACTCCTACATAGACACGGTGTACTTGCAGTTGAATGTGTCGTATGCTTTCGTGGGTCTTGAAGGCTGCTGAAAGAACTGACGCTCAGGGTTGGTTTGCTTGCACGCCATTCTGATCCGTCAGCCAGGCCAAGTATCACCTCGTTTCCCCTTGCAGGACCCAAGAGTGCGGGCCGCGACCATTCGAATGTCTCACGGCATGGAGCCGCCACATTTTCGCGGGGGGCCCTGTTTCAGGGTCCCGGTTGCTTTTTGCTTGTTTCGTTGCATCCTTCCGCAAGCATTCTTGCAGGAATGGCGCTGGAAGAGTCTGCAAGGAGCGGAGCGAGGTGGTCACAGATGTTCCGTCCAGGCCATCGTGAGTTTGCATGCAGGTGAAAACAAAGGTCGGGAGACCCCTGCTGCAGCACGCTTGCTTTGATGCTTGCTACCCTTCGGGTTGGAGGCATCTCTTGATTGTGGTGCAGGTTTCAATGACCTGGTCAACGAGACATTCAAAGTTGGTGCGAACGCGCATGCCTGAGACAACATTTTGACGCAGGAGCTAAGAGTCCAGTTTTCATCATTCTCCTTCAGGGCTGAGGGGGCAAGCAAGACTTTGACCCCAACCGAAGTTGAACATCGCGAGTGAAGCATGAAAAGAGCACTTGAGGCTTGCATTTTTGCCAAGACGTTCCTCTCGAACAAGCAGGACCCACTGTTCGCAAAAGCTCTTGCAGCTCTTGCCCATCGCTGCGCTGAAGACCGTTCATGTGCAAAACGCATGTGCTTCTGGTCTGTCTGTCATGCCGCACATTTCACCGCTGCAAGGAACGAGAGCAGTTTCTGCGCATGCACGTCAAGGATAGATTCTTGCCTTAGGCCCTGGCTCTTCAGTTCGACTTGCAAGAGTCTGCCTTGCCCAGGACTCCAACGGTATTCTTTGGTTTGAGCTTCAGCGAGAACTAGAGAGCATCTACTACCAGAGGATCGACTTCGTGGATGCATCTCTGGCAGACATTTCGTGCAAGTTTTTGCAACCAGAAGCCTCTGACACTCTCAAAGTTTACTCGTGTGGTTCCAAGGGCCCCTCTTTCGCGTTACGCTTGGCAGAAGACCACTTGCCAGGTCCAGATGTACCATCCGTTTGCCTGGGGTTTTCCAGACTCCTCCAAGATCGTGACACCTAACCCGGGTGAGCCGTGCGGGCCTCTATATGCCTCGCAGATTGCCTCACCGATGTCGTCAGGCACCAGTGCTTGCTAATGATTGTCGCATTAATCATTAAGGATCGACCCTTTTCATGGATGGTGCACGAGACAGAGCATGGACAGTGTGACAGAGATGGAGGACTGCCCAAAGTTCTCAACGTGGCAGTGCTCCTCAATCCAGGAAACCACCTCGTGCCGCTTGGCCGTAGGACGTCGACTTCCTCTACACGCTCCGTTTGCGCTGCTTTCCTGAGAGCACGTTCCAGGCTGTGGCTTCATGCACCTGCACAATGCGATAGCATGCGGCCGGACAACATGACGCTGACTGTGTTGCAACAAAGGCGCTCTCACTCGGCAAGATCCCGGCATTCATTCAACAGTCCCGCGCTTGGACTTTGCGTTGCCGAAGCTGTGCAGCGTCTTGTACAGCCATTTATGGCCATATTCACATGGAGCTCAACAGAATGGGCTCGTTCAACATTGAGTGAAGTCTGAGTGAAGACCTCTGCCAACTGCCCTGCCCACGCAAGAAAACTTCAACTGATGAATGCACGCTCCCAGTTTCGGCTTACTTTGACAATTTGTTGTCTGGGTAGTTCCGTCTCGACGGTTTCCTGTCCATGGCCAAGATGCAGGCGCGACATTGTGCAGTTTGGCAAAACTCGTTGATGTCAAACATGTTTTCTTGTGAAGTCATGAAGGTCTCATTGGTGGTGTCGGCGAAGGGTGAGACGGCGACCTTCAACTTGAGCATGGACAACGACGGCGACTGGGTCAGCTTGCTGGCCGACATTCATGGCATGCTGAACAAGTATGCGGATGGGGCGCTACCGGACATGAGCACGGATGGGAGCGACCAGGGTGACCTTTCCGAAAGTATGGAGGTCTTGAAGCACATGGAGGAGCAGGCAAAACGGGACAGGGACGAGCCGCAGCAGAAGAAGCCCGTGCCGCCTTCGACGCGCAACAACGCTGCCAAGCATCGCCCAAGGTCGGCGGTTTCTGCAACGTCAACCTGGCTCTCCAAAAAACCTCCCCAAAGCCCCTTTCACAAAAAGACCCTCCTAACCCTGCGAGAGGCGCACGAGGGTGGTCGTGGCCAGCAGCTTGGAAGAGGTCCTGGCGGGCGTCACGCCCAGGGTCCCCAAGCTGGAGCCGCAGCGGACCTTCCGGCTCGTGAGTGCTGAAGTGGATCCTGCTTTCGAGTTTGTTCGGAACGAGATGCCTCGAGGTCTACTCTCCGACTCTGAGGCCTCTTCCGACTCCGCCCATCACCGCAAGGAGCTCGAAATTCGGCTTGGGACTCCGCGAACAGCGCGTTCACCAGTTTCGCCTCACTTGCCGTCCCTGGGCCTACGTCCAAGATCATGAGAGTCCAGCGAAGAGATGCAAAGAGTACAACAGAGAGCTGCGCACCTTGCGTGCAGCTGCAGCGTGATTTTGGGAGTTCCCTATACTCTGCTCTTCTCATTCTTCCCTTGATGCATGGGTCCACAGGGGCTGCTCATTAGCTGCTCTTGGCTCGTGCAGCAAGGTTTCGGCCATCTCGGCAGTTCGTGCCAGTTTCCCGGGCCGAGTCCTTCTGGATCCCGTTGATCCCTCGGCGGGGCTGCGTTGAAGACGTGGGCCCCGTCAGTTGTATGCATAGCGAGCGGGCTCACCTGCGCCGTCTTCGCGACGTGGTGGAGTTGAGCTAGTTCCGGGAATCCCCAGTATGATCAGTCAGAATCTGACGAATCTGGGCCCTTGGTTGCCCTTGGGGGTGTTCTGAGTCGGGCGCGAGCGAAGAGAAATTTCCAGTTCGCTGGATTTTCCATTTCTCACAAGCTGTAGGTTGATATCTGCAGGGGAGGTGGCAAGGGGCCGTCATGTAGTGAGGCTTTGTCGCTCCCATGCTATAAGTAGGCACATTTCCATCACGTTGGCCACCGACCCTGCTGTTCCGTTCAGTATCTACGGTGATAACAATCAATGATCAAAGTGGTAGGAAGATCTGAACAGTCGTTCCATTGTCGAGGCAGAGGCAGACTGGCGCATGGTGGCAGTATCTGCGGGCCAGTGCTAGAACCGTATCAACTTCAACCCAGCGCGCTATACTGAACTGTTCTACTGTTCTTATGTGACCCAGATAAGTCCTCAACCTCGGCACGACAGAGAGTTACATGGACAGAGTCACTCTCAGTTTCAGGCCTCAAGCATGCAACGAAAATGGATCTGGATTCGGCGCGTTCACATGCCGATTGCGTTGAGGGAAGCGCTCGCCTTGAAAGCTGCCGTCCAAAGTCATGCACAGAGGTATATTGACATCCACAAGGACACCCTTTCCGATGTGGAGGACGAGGAGGATGCTGCGGGCTGTTGCCGCATTGCCTCTTGTGCTCACTGGTGCTTGTCGCTCTCTGCTGCTTGTCCCTGTGCTAGTGGCCTTGGCACAGGATCGCCAACCCAAAGTTGTCTTAAGCCAGTAGAAGACCCCGAACACAAGCGTGCCAGGAGGAAGGGCCTGACAAGGCTGGCGAAGAGGCTGGGGCCCAACAGCCGAGCTGAACAGAACTACACGGAGTCTTCTGGCATCCCAAGCCGGAATTAACCGAAGGAAACTCTTGCAGCAATTTGAAGGGTGCTTTCAGGATTTTTTTTGTGTGCATGGAGTTTCGAGTGCGATCAATCTGTGGTTGTTCATCAGGTTGCATATGAGCCATCAAGTAGCGATGCTGTTTCGTGGTCAGGGTGTACGTCGCGTGATCTATTTCCCTGTGACAAGCGTACACAAGCAAAGAGCAAGATCTTATATCAAAGGGCTAGCCCCCAAGTCCTATAGCTGCAGCCATGGACCCTGACGTCTAAACCCTGAACGGCTTTTCCTGTCGGTGAGGCACCATGAGCTTGGCAGATAAGCGTCTACCATGGCATGCTGCGGTTTGCATGCTGGTGCTTGCAGTCTTTCACATGCTGCGCAGTTGACAATAAGGCGGTTTCCAGTGAGCAAGAAAGGACCTCCGACCCCTCATCCCGAAGCGTCTGTGGCATGGCCTAGGCTGGGTCGAAGTCCGGGCTGTCCAAGGACGAGATGCTCGATTACGGCTCGGCGCTCGTCCACCGCGAACCGTGAGCACATGTGTGAGAAAAGGATAGGCTGCCAACACCAAACTGTCCGGCTCGAAGCCCTCGAACACACAAGCAGAACATCTTTCGAGTCGCATGGTTTATGGCAGCTCCCTATTCTTCAGCCGCAGCTGCCTTTTCTGTCTCTCTCTTGAAAGCACAGAGATGGGACTGAGCAGCTTCACATGACAGGGCTGCGGGAAGAGGAGGAGACCCAGGCCCACCCGGAAGACATCAACCGCCAGCAGAAAGGCAGGGCTTTTGGTCGAGCTGTTGATTTGGGCTGCGAGGGTCTTATGAGGTGCCCTTAAAACCTTGCGCCGGGGCACAGAAGGGATACTTTGGAGAGGTTTGGGACATCGCCGTTTTTGATTTCCATAGGCTCGGTTGGCGTGTGTCAGAACAACACACTTTTGGCGCGACATCTGACAGACGACTGCACCATGGCTTATAGGAGCAGAGCAGTTCTAAGCACGATGATGTCACAACAGCCGCCTTGTTCGATTGGCTTCTGACCTGGCCGATGCCATCGGCAGTTGTGCCAGGCAACACCGGTCCGGATGTGCTGGATGCGCAGATCAAGTTCCCACCTTATGCTATTGTCAGATGAAGGGAACCGCAGGTGTTTCTACTAGTGCGGCAGTCACAGTTCGACTGCCCCGACATTGTGATTCGAGGGCTTTTCAGGGCATGCTTGTTTGGCCAAGCACTCCCGAGCTCTCTGAGGCAGTTCAAGCTGAAAGGCCTCAGCGCCATGCGAGTCTTCCTGCGCACGCGTGGCATTCCGGACAACATGAAGCAGTTCCGAGCTCAGTCAGATGGACGAAACGTGCGAAGTTTATACAACCAAACCTCTACCAGCCCTTCCAGGGCTCCCTTCGCCTACGGGCAGGTGCCAGATCACTCCGAAGATGGTGAAGGATATGGCAGCACAGCTCGGTGTGCGTCCACACCCCGATCTGTACTGGTATTGCATGCGGGGGCACCCAGTGGCACCCGGCGGTGTCAAGCTGCCGAATCTTTTGGGCCAGGGAGCCAAAACAGAGCTTCGAAGCCCCGAGTGGTTGCAGCCGCTCTGAAGGTTTGCGCTTCGCTACTCTTTGGCTCCCGAATGGGAGGCTGCTCAGCAGGGCACAGCGAGTGTAGGAGTCTTGTGTTCAGAGGTTGATCTGTGTGTCCCTGGCACGGTTTTCATGTCATGGCGTAGAGAGCAGCGGCAGGTGATTGTGAAGCAAGACACTCGCTTCTACGTCCACCTGCCCTCGGATCGCATGCAGATCGTGCACCCGATGATTAGGCTGGTGGAAAGTGGGAGGTTGAGATTGAGGTAGGTGGTCATGGGTAGAAGTGGCTTCATGGTCATGGGTAGAAGTGGATTCTGGCTCGCGGCCTCCTCAGCACACAGCAGCTTGCGCACAAGGCATCTGAGGCGAAAGCCAGGTTCATAAGCTCCCAGTTCCCAATTTGGGTTACCCGCCAGGCGGTTCCGTGAGCATCTCGAGGACTGGGTTTTGAAGTCTTCGAAGTCCGAGCCGCCCCTAGAAGCGACCCTTAATCTTTTTCCCCTATCTGACCCCTATATATACCTTAAGTAAGTCCCTATATACCTAAGAAGCCCCGAAACAAGCCCCGACTTTTGCCGTTCTCAAAGGACACCCGACAGAACGAGTTCCTCTGGGAGCCCGGAGCTTGGAGAGACTGAGACCGGATTCTTTAGGCATCTTTATGCTGTCAGAAGCTGCTTTGCCAATGCGTGAATGCATAGACGACCCCAAGACTCCAAGACCTGCAAAATGTGCTGGGCTGAGGTATCGTGGGTTTGTGCAGATGAAATGTAGCGAGCACCACCGGTCATGTTTGAAAGCATGTTGCGCGGTGACCTGCAATGCGCAGGTGTCCAATCTAAGCCCGCCCAGTCTCTGTGCAGACTTCGTAGTTCCCAAAGTAGAGCATGTGGCAGGTGTGGCATTCCGGATGCAATCGTATGGTGCCAGCAGTGTGACCTTCGTCTTGACAGCTTGCGTCGCAGACTTGCATGTCGCGTTGACACACTGTTGACTTTGCCGACCTCATGAAGGTACAGACTACTTCTGCGCCACTTGCTTCCTTTCATCGCACAAGCTCGGATCTGAGCGCGACTTGTGCCATGATGGATCCTGCCATGCACATAAGCACATGTCGTGCACGGCCCAGGACTGCGCGGGGGAAGAAGCACTGGCCGTCGCCGATTCCGGGCTGCAGATACCTGACAGCGTCCGAGGCGCACTATCTTCAACCCCGCACCAAATCCCGGATCATGGCTTGAAGCCCGGTCGCTCTGTGGTGTAGGCCGCCCGAATGCATGATCACCTGCCGCTCTTGAACGTTGGCTTCTCCATGCGGCGCCGGTTCCTGGCACGAGACAACCAGCACCTTGGCAGACATGGCTGTTGCTGCAGGCTGTCGTCTGCAGTTTCAGATATTGAAACCTGCCGGGCTGTGGTGCTACTAGTCACTGCTAGTCAATGCAAGTCCTTTCAGGTCGGACCGAAATGGCTCCAAAAGTGGAGACACGTGGCTCTTCTTCCACGTGCGGCGCTCAGAGCTGATGGGGTCGATGAGGGTCTTGGGCTGATGCGCTTGCTCCGAGTTGCTCCGAGCTCCGGGGACTTTAGGCCGACACATTCGAAGCCGCCTTGCTACAAGCGCCAGAGAAGCACTGGTTCCTGAAGCGCAGCGACCTCGAGCAACCTTGACCCTTGAAACGTTCAGATTTCGGGTATGATTGCAGTGCTTCCATGTGATCTTCTGTGCTTCTCGTGGATCTTGGTTTGGCTTTGGGAATCCCAAGGCTTGAAGCCCCCGCGGCTCGCGCCGACGGCCGAAGGCCTGAGGGACCACGCACCTGAGTGATGATCAGCCCGCCACAAATCGCCACAGAATTCAGCCAGCCAGGCTACTACTACAACTTCCGCAACGATGTGATTGCAGATGACCCTTCGCACATCATGCACCGGCCTTGCAGCACTTGACCACAATCGAGGATGCCACGGCGTTCTGAAAAGACAGCACGCGCTCCCTGCGGGTGCGCCCAAGGTCGAAGGCGCACGAGCAGAAAGCCATCGCATTGCTGCAGAAGAACATTCGTGGGGCCATCACACGAAAGCGCATCAAGCAAGAGCTGAAGGCCGGGGTTGCCATTGTTCTGGTGTGGTGTCTCCGACAGTTAAGAAACGAAGAGAATCAAGAAACGTCTTGCGTTCGTAGGAGCGGACTGCTCTCACCCTGGGAAGTTTTTGTTGAAATCAGCATCGTCCGCCAAAACCAGGCTGCAAAGATCATCCAGAAGAGCAAGAGAATGCTAGGGGCCCCGGCATGCCTTTTTTGCTTGCGCAGTGCCTGCAGAAGGGCTGCGCTGGCCGTACCTTGACACGTCGACTGCGCGCTGAGGTGGGACGTGCGCAAGGCAAAGACGGACACGTCAAGAAACCTGCAGCTCCTCAAGGGCGTGAGACTCAGAGGTAACATGAGCGAACCCTTATGCCTCAAATGGAGACGGAGTTCCCCGAGCAACTCCCTTAAAAGCCTTCATTACAGTGGACTTCTAAAAGCAGAAACACAACGCTGAGGATGGTACATGCGCTACCAGGCCAATGAGAAGCAGTCCAGGATGCTCCACCACGTCTCAGTCCCAGCTTCCTTTCCTTTGCCCACTGCAACATCCTAATTGTAAACGCTTGCGCGCGCCGCCTCGGCAGCCGGGCCGGCCCCAGGACAGGAAATGAGGAAAGAGGGTCTCGCAAAAAAAGGGAGGAAGGGCAGAGCGGGTCCGGGGGGGGGGGGGGGGGGGGGGGGGGGGGGGGGGGGGGGGGGGGGGGGGGGGGGGGGGGGGGGGGGGGGGGGGGGGGGGGGGGGTTTTTGAGGCACTCCCCCTGTAGGAGCCACCGACAAGCGGGACCCTCCACGGCATCGGTTTGCAGCTCCTCCAAGGGATTGGGGGGGGTCCCACAGGGCGGGGGGGGGGGTTGCGTCAGAAAATTTGGCACGGGGGGAAGGGTTGGGTTAGGGGGAAGGAGGCCCGATCCGGGTCTGCTTGTTCCAGACGCTTCTCGGCAGGAAGCCGAGGCGAATATGGCATGTCGGTGCTTCTTTTTTGCGCCGCACGTTTCGGGTTTGGGAACATGTTTAGGGAAAGGGCCGCAGTAGGGTCTGCCAGCATTAATGTGCTGCTTAGCCTCGCCGGCAGGTGACGCGATTCCAAGCGGTGTGGAGAGGCTACAAGGTCCGGTGCGAGCACTACCAGACGCAGCTGGCTCAGTTCTTCGCTGATGGATTCCAAGTCGTGAGCTGGGGGGGTGCCCAGCTGGGCATGCAGCTGGGCATACCCTAAACCCTCAACCTTAAACCCTAAACCCTAAACCCCAAACCTTAAGCCCTAAACCCTAAACCCTAAACATTCTCTCCATGACCTCTGAGGATGAAGGACATCACCCGCTTCCAGGCAAAGTGGAAGGGCACACTGACCCGGTGAGACCCCAAGCGATGGGAGAACCGTCGTTTGTCGCCAACCCTGCTGGGAAGATTTGATCAGTGAGGCGACGGCATCAGGTTCTGGTGAAGGCCGGCCTGTCATGGCCTCAAGATGGGTCTGAATGGGTCTTAAGTCTTGGGGGAGTCCTTGGCCCACACGGATCGAGGCTTTGCCGGCTCATGTCACATCCAGCTCAGGACAATCCAGCGGTACTATCGCGGCAGGCTCTACGGCCGCAGGCCGATGCGGGAAATGAACGAGGCCTGCGCCAAACCGCCAGTTGCTGTTCACAGAGGTTGCAGGTCCATCGGCGTCTCAGACACTGGTGGTTGTGAACCAGACGAACCATGCGTGAGAAGCGTGTGTGAACCATTTCAAAACGGGGACGCCCTTTTTACACCCCTGAAATCCCCTGAATATTCTCTAATCTGATAGGAACATCTAGGAACCCAGAGGATGAAAAGGGGAGGGCCTTGGTCAAAGCGGTGGCAGGCTGCCTCCAAGCTCCAAGGCCCGGCTCTCGAAAGACGGGGCCGTGCTTTGCAAAGTAAGCGATCAGAGGCGAAGCTATTGAACACTCCAGTGTGTGTGTGTGTGTGCTTACCTGTCTTAAAGGTTCGGAAGGAAGGGGGGTTGGGTTGCATGGGGTATATAGGGTAGGGCTCCACCATAGGCCCTTGTAGCTGCCCTAAGATGTGTGGGTGTATGTATGGGTCTGTATATAGTTTGTTTTGCATGTATGCGTGTTGAACCGAAGGCCCTGTTGCGGGTTCCCTGTCATGCACTACCTAGCTTCCGAACTCCTGAGTCACTTGAAGCTAAGTCCCCTCTCTTTTCTCCAAGGCACCCTAAACGGCCCTAAACCCTGAACCGCACATCAACTCCACAATGCTCTCTCTGCCCAGCTATGGCACGGGGAGTGGCTCTTCGCGACGCGCGGCGAGGGAAGGGCTGTGCTGCCGCCTACGTGCCCCTCTTGAGTTTGTCAAAAAGGGTTCAGGGCTTAGGGTTTGGAGCTCCGTTTTTTTTTGAGTTCTTTGCCAAGGGATCGTGATTCCTTCTTTGGGGGCAGCGAAGGAGTAGGTTAAGGGTTTCAGAGATGGGTAACCATCTGTTGCCAAGCCTCGCCCTGTACGAAGCCAGGTACAAGCCCATTGGCGAGGATACGAGGCCAGGGGTCAGGATGTGGTGCAAGTTCTGCGTAGACTCCGTTTCTTTGGCGCGTTCAGAGTGATGCTGCGATTTTGTTGTGAAGGGCCATCGTCACCTGTACTCTTCCTCGCTCTGTGTCTGTGAGGCTCGAAAGATGACGGCAAGGAGATTGGAATCTGTGCACAGCTGAGAAGCGAGTGGCCTTGGCTCTTCACAACCTCTTATATTCAGCAGCTGAGGTCATCATGCTGCAGCGGAACTGGCGCAGGTTTCAGTCACAGCCGCGCCCCCGATGTGGAGGGCAATCCGGGGGCAGCATTATATCAATACTCGAAGGCTTGGGACATCATAAGGATGGATGGGCCCCGCAGTTTCACAAGAGTCGTAGAATCTCGATCAAGCCCCCAGGCTGGACGTCAAGGTCATCCTCTATGACAGGATGGAGACGGTAAGGCGCCGGCTCCCCACAGACTCACTAGTCACAGCTTCACGCGTGCGTGCTCCGTGCTCGCCGCATACTCAAGGTGTGGGCCAGATATTCGCGGGGCTTTCGGGATTCTTCAGCCTGAAGCCTTTGTGGGGGTTCACCCTAAACCCTAAACCCTAAACCCTAAGCCCTAAACCCTAAACCCTGCACCCTAAACCCTAAACCCTAAACCCTAAACCCTAAACCCTAAAAGGCTTAAAGGCCTCAGGTTGTTTTTGTCTACTTCGGTTTGCAGGCAGAGGTTCCTGGAGCTGATCCGATCCAAGTTGGAGGGCTCCGCCGCTGTCTTGCTGGGGCCTCAGCCGTGGGGACGGCTTCGGGCTCAGGGTTTTCAGGGTTTAGGGTTTTATTCTTCGTGGGGAGGCCTGGTTGAAGATGGCCAGGATTTTCCGCGCCGCTAAGTATGGGTTTGCCCTCGCGTTTTCGAGGGTTCTGTGAGCCAGGATCCAGAGAAACTGGCGCCGCCACTCGGAATACCACCGAGTGGTCACGATGAGGACGGGCTCCAGACACTGGCTGGTTATGGCTGGGTATGGCTGGTTTAGGGTTCAGGAGATCCCCAAACCCCCACGCCACACCACCTTGGTGTAGGCAGGGCGTAGAGTCACCGGAGTTTTTTTGCGCTCTGCTAGGAAGACCAAAGCAGAGGCCGACAAGAAGATCAGCACGCCCGGGGCCTCTGCGATGGATTTAGGATGTTAGCTGCGTCCCTCAACCCTGAGTCTAAAAAGCTCTTAAACCCTAAGCCCTAAACCCTCAGCCCCTTTAAAGGCTTGAAAACTGGGGGGGGTTATTTTGGGGGGAGTTCCAAGGCTGCTCACGGCCTTCTACACGGCAGCCTCTGAGATTCGACACTACATCCATCCGCCGGATGCCCATGGCTTTTTCTGAAAAGGGTTCGAGACTTTCATGAATTCCGCGAAACCCAGATGTGCGCACGTGAAGCTGGGCCACAATGTCTACACACCCGAGACTCCCAAAATGTCAAGTTCGAAGCCCTGAGCAAGATCCAGAGGGCCAAGCCCCAAGCCAAACCAGTCGGCCTTCCCAGGTGGTGGCGGCACCTGCCGGGGTGCACAGATTCTGCCAGTCGAGCTTTTTGGGTCGCTCGAGGCTCCTGGCAGGCCTTATGGGTTCCCCTAACCTAAGAGCCCCGAAATCTGGATAGGGGTTAGGACTTCAAGTCGCGGAAGTTTCCGCCAGCGCACCCAGGCTGAGGATAGCCGACCATAGCCCACACACTGTGACGCAGCTTTTGTCCTGAGGCCTGCCGAGATCCAGGAGGTGCTGTCTCAAGTCAAGGCCACCCCCCCCCAGATGTCGTCGGGTTTTCGGGTGAGCGCTCTGTGGTGTGAGGCCTCCATGCAGCGGACCATCGGCCTTGTGCATGCCGGGGCCTAGCATGGAAAGACACAACCTAAGCCGGGGGGGGGGGGGGGCGAATGACTTATGCATTGCCTTTGCAACCGCTGCAGTCAGCGTGTCATGTGCTGGACGCGTGAGTCTGGCATGTGTCTAAGATCAACTCATCTTATGCACCTCCGGCCTCCAGGTTAGCGTTTCCAAGCCTTGTTTCCAACACAAGCCCCGACCTAGTACTAGTACCCCTGTGGTCCTTTTGACAGGCTGGCTTTGACGGTGGCAAATCGTAGGAAATAGCTTCGTAGTCGCAGGAAGACGAATTCTAGCGATGACATATCTACAAGCAAAACATATGGGTACTGACCTTTCTTCATGCCTTCCTCCGTGCTGTGAGGTGACTGGTAAGCTGGCGAACGAAGAGATTGGCAAGCGAGGCCCTGGACCCTCGACCTTGCAAGACTCTTGCAAACCGGGCTTAGCACATGGTGTTTGGGCCACTTCAGACTCGCACAGGTCTGCGTGTCTCTGGGCAAGAGCACCTGCACTACGACAGCCTTGCGCTTAACTTGTGTGGATGTACAGTGGTATGGGTGGTATGATCTCAGTGTGCTAGGAACTGGCGTGTTCAGGTGACAAGCCTGATCTGGTTTCCCACATGCTGCTCTCGGTCACGCGGCATCTGTTCCGGGCCCAAGTGGGCCCTTAACGGCGCACGTGCAAGTGCAATTCTCAGCGAACGCCGAGGCTGAACCAGGTTCCTGCAGAGGCCTTTCCACCAACGGTGGAGTGGGCGTTCGGCTCAGCTGTCGGGATTCTTTTCGCAGCCGTAGCACCGCTCGGAGTATGCCGACAATGCGAATGGAACCAGTAAGGAGCTTGTCACAGGTTCTGAGTTTTAGATGAGCGCTCAACATCTTGGACTGCAGGAACATGTATCGAGTTCGCCGGCAGCTGCACCCCACTTCACATCAACTCCATGACGTTATGTTTGAGGCGTGCTACGCCATGGCCCACCAATCTGTGAAGTTCGCCCTCAGCCGCAGCTTCATTGCCCGTGAGGCCCTGCGGAACGCAAAGCTGAACATGTTGCCATTGCTGCTTCGCTTAGGGCTAGTCGTCAACAGTCGTCGTCAAAGTCGTCGTCAACGTCATTGTCAACGCCAGCGCCAACGCCTACGCCAACGCCGCCGCCCGCTGGCGTCGGCGGCGGCGTCGTCGTCGTCGTCGTCGTCATCGTCGTCATCATCGTCATCGTCGTCATCGTCGTCATCGTCGTCATCGTCGTCGTCATCGTCCTCTTCGTAATCGTCGTAGTCGTAGTAATCGTAGTAATCGTCGTAATCGTCGTAATCGTCGTAACCGTCGTAATCGTCGAAATCGTCGTAGCCGTCGTCGTCGTCGTAGTCGTCGAAATCGTGGTGGTGGTGGTGGTGGTGGTGGTGGTCGCCGTCGCCGTCAGCGTCGCCCACCACCACCGCCGCCGCCACCACCACCACCGCCGCTCTCACGACCCTCACCGCCACTGCCTTGACTTTATTGGCCGCCGGTTTTTGCTGAAGGAAGCCTGCAAGTCGTACTCACATTGCGCAAGTCCGGAAACCATCTCGGCAGATCATCCCGGTTGGCAAAGAGATACCAGCGCATCCCGGTGATTCACTGGTCCAGTCCTTAGATTCTTCAGATATCTGCGATGAAAAACCCCGTCATCGTCCTATTCGGCCAGCAAGGCAAGCACCGAAATCAAGCCCGGACACAAGCGGGATGTAGACCGAGGCGACTCTTTGGGAGACAAGTGGGACGGTCACGCCCTCGAGGGTCCTAAAGAGAAGAGTGTGTTGTTGTGGTTGGCATGTGTTTCGGTTTTTTTGACCTCGTCTTGTATGGTCCTCCAAGGTCAAGCACCATCACGACTGGCTCATCTCGCTGTCGGAAGAAAGCTTGCCCTGCTGCCGCCTCATTGAGGAAGATCAGTTCGACCCACCCTCGACTCGGTGGTTATGAAATGTTACGAATCTGTCGCGAGGTCTGGTGCTGAACACGCTGCCAGCCAGCCATCGCCACGTTTACCTGACGGCAGAGGCACGGCCTTGCGATTTGCAAAGCATGTGAGTGAATTGTGAGCCTGGCGTTCCATGGTGTGTGCGTGATGCCGAATTGAGTCAGGTCTTGGTGACCATGCGTCAAGCGCTTGCTGGAAACCTAGTCCGGCCTGCTGTAGAGCCCCGCAGGCTCTCCACTGCAGTCACGGCAGATTGATGCCAAGGAGTCCCCGACGATCTCCACAGAAGATCACCTGCGCTTCCAAGGGCTGGATGCCACCGCCGGGAAGCAAAGCACGGACAAGATTGGATTGGCTTCACAGCCGTGTGGCCAGCACTACTCAGCCCGAGGCTGGTGCCCAGATGATGGAGGTCTTGAGCAGCGAGCTTGACCACCGATTGCCACACGATTGGCCGCGGAGCTCAGCAGATCTGCAGTGCCATTGCAGCGGCCGACTCCATCCGACTCCCACCTGAGAGTCGCGCGCCATCCTGAGGACGCAGCAGCATGGCACAGTGGCAGCACTGGCGATTGTGCTCAGTCCGCTCCACAGCTTCAAGCTGTGCCACATGTCGGAACCTACGGCCATGCTTTGCAGCCTCCTGTGCTGATGTGCCCGTGCCAAGGCAACCACATGAAGGACTTCTCCGCAGAGAAGGACAAGGACGCTAACGGGAGACATCGCGCTTCAGTCTTGCACCTTTCTACATGGCCACTCGCTATTCCTGCCTGGTCTTCCATACGGTTGTTCGTCAGCTCGATGTGCACTCTGAATCCTAAGGCCCAGAGGGCGGCAAAACCTAGAGCAGTCAGTTGATTCTTGATCATTTGCCCCTATCTGCCCTTTCCCAGGATGGGAAGCCTGTGACCAAAGCAAAGGCAAAGTCGAAGTCCAAGGCCGAAGCTTGGAGTTTAGCGCCGAGGTTGCGCATGAAGGAGCCCCCCACCCCCTCAGCAGCTTCCCAAGTAAGGCCCTCTTCCCTACACCGAATCTGCACTGCCCCAAAGGCCCCCCTCCCCCCCCCCCCCCCCCCCAACGGCACCCGCAGGCCGATCCCAAGGCCAGAGGTGCCGCGGGGACCTTGGGGGGCGCAGTCGTGGCCTGCTTTCCTGCTTTCTTTTTCTTGTCTCTCCCTTTTTTTCCTCTTCATGTTCTGTCGGCAGCCGTACCATGAAAATGGGGCATCATTCTGGTCACTCTAAGTGACGGAAAGAGAGCTTGAGTCGGTTTTGGGACGGGCTCAGGGTGAAGCATGCGAGCTAGAGTCAGATCTTGTCGCTCAAGACTTCCATGCTTTGGGGCTCTGAGGTCAAGCGAAACCAGGGAAGGATGAGCACGGGTCTGGATGTTCCAAGAGGCCCGGGTCAGGGTGCAGCCTGAGGTCTGCCAAATGTCGGGTTTGTTCTGACTGGCTCAAGGCAAGTACCGCCAGTAGCCGGAGGAAAGCTGGCCAGCTTTTGACGTGTCATTGAGAAGTGGGCGCTCTGGTGCAGATGGCGGTGACTCCATGTCTGTGGCTACAACCACGCCCGGGGCGCCTGGACCTTGGCCAGCCGCCAGTGGGAGTGTGCGCGCTTGGCGCCCTGATGCGTCAGTCGAGTGCCCCCCCACCCCCCCAACCCCTTGCGGATGTGATACTCGTTGTATCAAGCCTGGCTGGCTCACCAGTTCAATGCATAGTTGGCTTTGAAAATTAGAAAAAGCCTGTCTTGCTTATGTAGAAGAAGAGTTCTCAAACAGAAGCACGCTCAACATCCCAAAAATCATCAAAACGCGCTGCTGAGCTGCGGCGTCACAGATCCCTGGACGCTGCCATGAATACCTTGTGCTCAGGTCGCCAACATCACCCTTTTCCACACCGTTGCCTGGATCCCAGTCAGATCCATGGGCAGTTCTCAGAAATAGGGTCCGTCTTACGCGCAGAGAGCTGACCGTTTCAGGCCGGAAGGTGGGGCGCTGTCTCACTTTACCCGCGCCGCGACAATGCGGGTCCTTCAGCAGGCAGAGAGACTGATCACGGGATGTGGGACGTTGTGAAATCAGGCTGCCTGCTCTAATGACCCCGAATCCCTGCCCTGGCTGAAACCAAGATGTGTCCGCAGGTTGGGTACTTCATGCGGGGCCAGGCTGGAGAGTTTCGAGAGTGAGAGGGCGACATTGTGCATTTGGGAAGGGCGGCTTCTCAGAACTTGAGGTGTCGAGGGTTCGTAGACGAGCGTTTGCCAGTGTCCAATCTGAGCACAAGCTCTACACCCTTCACCTGCTCGAAAAAGCCCCTCTGTGCCAGAGCCCCCGAACCTGCGCAGGAGGAAGCCATGCAGAGCGTGCTGGCCAAAGGCAGCACCTTTGTTGCGTTCCTCTGTCTGCCAACCCTGCCATGCCACCCAGCCCCACGGTGACCGAGGGAGGGCGGGGGGATTGTGCGTCAGCAGGCTCGGCGGATCCAGCCTCCCCGAAAGCTGGAGCAGGCCCCCGGAGATTGTTTTGGGGGGTTTTGCGGCTTTCGGAGCCTTGGGCTTCATTGTGATTTTTTGTTTTTTTAAAAACATTTTTAACCCAAATCCTAAACCCTCAAACCCTTAATCTCCAAAGGGAGCTCTTCGGTCTGTGAGCCATTGAAGGTATGCGTGCCAACCGCTTCGTCTCCGCTCGGAGCTCGGACACGTGTCATTCGCATAGTAATGACAGCCATAAGGTAAAATGGCAGAAGTCAGTTCGCAGCTTAAATACAAGTAGTAGTACTGACGATATAGCACGATATAAACGTAAAATCCAGATGCCGAGGTCACGGACAAATTGTTCGAGATGGCCGACAGGGCGATGCATGATCATTGTTCCTTCGTGCCCGGGTCTTGTGCCTTTGCAAAGGTAGCGCCTTCCAAAAACCCCCTGGGACACCTAAGGCTTGCAGTTGTGCTGCTGCACATGGTCCTCAGAGGGCTTCATCTTCGCCTGTGCCCCGGCTGCTTCCATTCATATGACTGCTGCAAGAAGACCTTGCGCTGAGGTTTGCTGTATCACCGAGCTGCTGTTTCAATCCAGCAGCAGAGACCTGAGAAGTGGCTCCGGCACGAAGAGTGAGCGCTTCCAAACGCCCCGAATGCCAAGGAGATACCGTTACATCAAGTTGCGGGGGCAGAAGCAGAATGCTATTGCGCCCGCAGTGCATCGCTGAGCGTTGCATCGTGCCGTTGTGTGCATGTGGCGCAGATCTGGTGTCATGATGTGTCATGATGTGCCATTCGGTGTGCATGTCAGATGCGAATTCAACGACATTGGCGCGGACTGCGTGCGGTTGGCTCCCAAGCACCCGATGCGCAGCTGCAAAATGGCTGAGGTAAGTGTGAATTTTCTGAGGCCTTGGGCATAATGCACAAGGACGACGCTGCATGGAAGATTCTCCGGAACTACAAGGCCTGAGCTCCAAGCAAAGCATGCGAAAGCAACGAGCTTGATGCGCCATGCACTGCCATGTGGGTGGCTGTCAAAATTATAATCCCTTTTGGGGGTACCCCAAATATTAGGTGCCGTATTACAATAGGGAATCCAAAAAAAAGGCACCATCATTTTGACAACCACCCATGCTGCCATGCACCAAAGGCTTGGAAATGGAACCTCCGAGCTGCCAAGCTCCTCAACGCTGTACTCCGAATTCAGAGAGCCGGAGCCGTAGCGAACCTTCAGCAGAACGGTGCAATATCCTCCCCCTAGTATCCTCCCCTAAAAATAAGCCCCCTATCATTAAACAGAGTAGTCTTTTTTTCGTATATTGGGAGTACATAATATTAGGGGGGTAGGGGGGGTTTAATATTCGGGAGGAGGTTTGGGGGCGACCAGTGGGCGACTGCGACCGTGCCTAGGCATGGCACAGTGCAGTGCACCGCAAGTGGATCGCGCGTGCGTGACTCAGAGCAGATGCGCTGGATGCCTTGGCCTATACTAGTAATAGTAGTAGTAATGATAATATTCTGAATAATAACAATAACAATAAGCAGAAAAATAATAATAAGAAGAATAATAATATAGAAATAGTAACATTAAGAATAATAAGAATAATCGTAATATTAATAATACTAATAATAGTAAATAATAATAATATCAATAATCATAACTATATAACTACAAGCACTTCCAGCACCTGGACTCCTGCAGGGCAGTAGCCTTAGCCCAGATAACTCTTGCCACCCTGTTCATCCTTGGCTCCGAGGCTGCCACAAGGCGGCTGCTTGCATCCAGCGCCACGCCAGGGGCTTCGCGGTGCGGCTGATGCTGGCAGCTGCCTTGGAGCTTCTTCCAACCGAAGTGACAGGACGTTCTCTGGCAGATGCTCATGTTGTTCATGTTCGTTCCGCATCAGGATCCTGTGGGACGGCAGCTCACCGGCGAATGCCAAGATGCCATCGAGGCGGTCGCGGCTGTTGCCGCTGCCGCTGCTCCTCCTGCTCTGTTGCTTCTGAGCTTGCCTTCGGATCGAGGCCCTCGTCGCTGCCAGAAGTCACATGCGAGGGCCGCAGAGACTGTTCTTGCGCTGCCCCTGCAAAATCAAGCAATCTGTGTGGGCCAAAAACATCGGGGACGCAGCCGAGGTCAGAGACGCGGTGGTGGGCCAAATCTGCCGTTCGGGCGGCAAAGGCCAGCAGAGCACCATCATGCACCATCTCTGCTGGGCTCTGAATGCAGGGAGTAATTCCTTGGGGCAGGCTCGCGTCGACATGGCGCGGCATCGCCAGCGCAATCTTGATCGGATCCTCATGCAAGGCCTTGACCCTGCACTGGGGCACTGCCCCGAGCCCGCTGAAGCAAGATGTTCCCCAACTCTGAGGCCTTGGGACACGGTCTGATCAGGCCAGGCTCATGGACAAGCAGCGGAGGCTGAGGCCACGAGATCTTCCTTCTTTTTCTGCAGAAAGATCCCTTGGCCCCTGGTGTTGGAAAAGCCTGCCACGCCCCCTTGTTCAGTTGCCCCGGGAGGTACAAAGGAGCACTGCAGCCCGCGCGGGAATCGGTCTTCGAGCCTTTCATTTTCGTCCGGACCTTTCTTTCATTTTCTTTCTCTTCTTGCCATGTGTGGCACGACGCTACCAAGATGGATTTCAGGCGTTGCAGTAGTGATTCCAACAGTCGTGGAGGCCTTGGCGCGGCTGGATGCAGTTGAGCCCCGGTATGGTGCGAAGCGCTCGCCCGTCATGGAAGAGGCCCATGGTGACGCGTGAAGCCCCGCGAGACTGAGCCTCTGAATGTTAAACTCCGATGATCCTTCTTGTGGGACCCCACATGTTTTGGGAACTCCCAGGTGAGATTCTCATGATTCCCTTAAGGGGGGGCGGAAAAGACGTGTGAGACCTTTCAGGTAGACAAGGCTCGGAAGCATCTCATCAGGCCGGAGCTCGCTCAGGGACTGCCTAGGGGTGGACATACAGTAAAAAATAGTAATAATAGAAATAATAGTCATAATAGTCATAATAGTCATAACAGTCATAATAGTAATAATAGTAGTAAGATGCAGGTGTTGCAGCGCGCAGGGATGCGCAGGGTGCCTACAGCCCTACACCAGCCTTCGCTCTCAGGTGGTTGCCTGCCGCTCCGCCGCCGCTACCGCACATAGCTGCTAGACGGGGCCGCCGTGCAGCCGGGCACCCAAGAAGAATGTGTGTTGGAATGTGTGGTGGGACTTTTCGAGAACGGTAGTGCCTTGCCAACCCAACAGCTGCGGGCTTTCTCATGTCTTGCTGTTTGTTCAGGTTCTGGCACGGCGCCTGGCAAAGAAGGCGCGGCATGCGCGGCCGGTGCATGAGCCCGACCTGGCGGAGGAGGAGCCGGGATACTGCCAGCAGGGTGACCGTACCCTCAGTTGGAACACAAAGTCGCGGACGTTGACGAATGCTGTCCAGGAGGAGGATGACAGTGGGCAGCTGATCGTACGACAGGAGCCATGAGATGTGAAATGCAGTACGAAGGGCACTGTTTAAGTAGGTGAGACTTAGGGGGTTTGTAAGTGCAGTTCGAATTGGGGTTATACGTACCCTGAACCTCCAAGTAAGTAAAAAGGAGGTGAACAAAAGGGTGCTCCTGGAAGAGAACCAGCCTCGCGCGTACGATCAGGATGGTGCGGAGCTGGACGACGACGAGTTCCAGCACTGGAAGCAGCGCCTGCAAGGTCCTCGGAAGGTCCTCTGAAGGTCCTCAGTTGGGATGTTCACCTTTATACTCACAGTCCTTAATTGATAGTACCCAAGTCCTCAAAGTGTCATAGCATCTTGGGAGAAGATTTTCGGAGCACTTTCAGAGTGAACCGTTCGGGTGCTCAGGTTCGCCGTGGCACCGTACCGTGCCGCTCCGTGATGGGCCCATTCCGTGTGCGTGTTGTTCCCATACCCACAAAACCCAACGCAATGCAGCACAGCCCGTAAGCACACACACTCTCCCACCCTGCGACAGTGTGCAGTGCATGTAGGCTGGGCATTACCCCGGCCACGGTCTCACTAGAAGTCATCTCAGTTAACCGTCTCACCACAACTCGACGCTCCCCACAGGGGAGAAGGTCGCTCGGATGCAGGGAGCTGCGGGCAGCAAGTAAAACCAAGACCAGAGCAGACAGCGACCTGCTATTCCGGCTACGAAGAGTTGACCTGTACAAAGAACCCGCTTTGCTAAATGCATATCGGAAAAAAACACGCTCTCTGTCCTTAAGTTAAGGGCACTTCGGGCCACCGAAGGTTTGTTCACCTGGCAGGTCCCTCATGTTTGTTGGGTTCTTTGGGGCTGATGCCTAGGGGAACGCGGCAGAGAGGCCCTGAGGCCCGAGTCCTCGCTGGATTCATGGTGTAGGCAAGAGGGGCGTAGGGCCGAGAGAGCGGAGCTTGTATCCTAGGACGGGAAACGGCGGCGAGGGTAACCCAAGAAAAGGTCCACTCGGAAACAGAGCAAAGCAGGCAAATGCCGAGCCTGCATGCAGCAATCTGGAACGAGACGCTCCTTAGGCGACGTGGCCGCGCCGACAGTGATCCAGCCGGACTTGGGGGTGACGCGCGGCTGCGGAGTCCACCCGGGGCGATTCGTGGGATTCCTGAATCTGCACTTGCCAAACAAATGGCGGCCGGAAAAAGAGGCTCCTGACTCTGACTGTGACTGTACCTCGCATGTGCTGGAAACAGAATTGAACGCGAGTAGTACCAACGCCGTGACGTGGTTTTGCTCCACCTCCAGATTCCCAGAAAAAGAACCCCGCCCTCCAGTGCCAGTTCTATCAGCAGCCTTCGCTAGATTGACCAGGCGCATACGCAGTGCTACGCTTTTCAACTAAACATTGCTCTGAGACGACGCGCGAGTTTCGAGTACGGTGCTTACTTCACACGATCTTGTACAAAAGATGTTTCGGGAGCCTGTTGGGACCCTGCCCGCGCCTCCCCTGGCCGCCAGCAGCTTCAAGACCTCGACCCCCTGTGCGGGCCACTCGAGCACTCAGCATCGCGCAGCTGCCGCGCCATCGTTGCAGCGAGTGTCGTTGAGCGCGACCTCAACGTCGATGTTGAACACTAGCATGAGAGGCGCCTCGAAATCATTTGTAAACGGCTTGGACTTGTGGGATGGTGGTCGATGATGGCCACGTCTCCGACCTGAGCTCTGCCTGTTGCCCCTGGCCTCGTCTTCGCCATCGAGGTCGGTGGCCACTGAAGTTCCAAGGGCCACCACCTTGCATCCGATTCCTCGCCCGGAGCATTGACCGAGCTGCCTCCGCCTCCTGCATGGCGACCCACGTGATGCCACGTGTGCTGGGCAGGCATGCGTGCCTTTGCCTCCAGTTCAGCGTGCTTGGCTCAAGAACGTCCTGGCCGACTTGGCCCTCAGCTTTGCAATGTAAATGTGCCTCTTGCTTCTAGACGACGGTAGAAACAGCACTCTGGAGCCACCGGTTCGTCTGCGTCTCGCTGCTCCCCGTTGTGCATGCATCGTGACTGGCCTAGGGCTCTCAGAAATTGATGTGTCTTTCACACCTAAACCCTACATCCTAAACTCTAAACCCTAAACCCTAAGGCATGCTTTGGCTTGCTTGGTTTTTGTTGGTGGTTCGGCCGGAGCCCTGTAGACCGCAAAAATTAAATAGCCACGGTTTCTTTGTTCCGAAATACCAAACAACAAGTGCAACTCCAGATTGTCATCTAATCTAGGTGTGAACAATGCTCTTTCAATCTTCGAAACTTTCAACAACAATAAAACAGTTTTGCCTGCACGGGAACCCAGACCAGCCAAAGATGGATCTTTCTTGAAAAGCTATACTGTTGAAAAAAGTCGAAGATTTCAAAAGCTCTCGACTTTTCAAAAATGTCAATTCTTTCTCGGCCTCCCTGGCAACACAGGTGCGCCAAAGAGGTCCATTAAATATTTTTGAAACACTTGAAATCATTGTAAAATCTGAAATGTTGCAGAACTATTTTAAACATGGAAACTTGAAGAATCTCAAGGGTTCAGACTTCGGCCTCCCTTTAATTTGCAGAAAGTTTGCAAAATGTGAATGCTTCTCAATATTTACGCCAACAAAGATTCTGTCAAATAGGCCCTAAAGGTCCTGCGTACATATATATATATACACGTAAATATATGTATATGTACATATTTATACATATATATATATACAGATATATACACATAGTTTAACACTCGAGAGCGGGGCGCAGCGGGGCCTGTGTTGTTAGCTTTTTGTTTTAAAGCGGTTTTTGTTGATTGTCTTTGTGTTGCACATCTACAAACGTCTAGTCAAATATATGCCTATATTTGTTTTAAAATACCATTTCCTCATAGCCCATCCCCATATCCGAGACACACACACATGTATGTGTAGATATAGTTAGTTCTACACCCCCGCGCCAGGACCTACCTAACCTTCGCTTCTACCGTAAATACCATGCTTTGCACTACCGGCTGCGGCCGTTGGTGCTTGTGCTATGTTCATGGAGGATTCGCTGCGCATCTTGAAGCTGATTTTTAAAAGAACTCAACTTCTCCCTGTTGCCTTTCTTGAAGATAGTGCTAGCCGGCATGAAGACATAGCTCTTAGGTGTGTTGTAGGAACAAACAGCAGCAAGACTAAATCGAGGTAAGGACACTGATAATGTATGAATGCACGAAAGGAACTGCCGGGTTTTTGTAGGTTGCGGCGAGAAATTTAAGCAGGAGGAGTCTGTTGTGTTCGTTTGTTGGCAAATGCTGAATTAGTAACATGGTCGTTTACCTAAATACTGCATGTTAGGGCAATGTCATCATGCGTCTCATTTTTGGGGTAAGACTGGTTACGTAAGTTAGCTTTAGCCCGCATACATATCTAGCGGGTCACTTTTTCAACTTAAGCTTTTGAAGCTGCAACTTACTCAAAAAGCGATTCAACTGTGACTTGCTCTAACGGTGAGGCAAGATGAACTTCAATTCACAATTGTTTTGCAAACTATTTGTATAGCTGTATTTAAACGGCAACTTCTAGCAAATGGCCTCTAACTAGAAACCTATTCAGAAAAAACTTGACTAGAAACGATAGAATCACACTTGGGTTTTTCACTAGTTCGCGTAAGTTCAAATGTTAAGTCGGTTCACTTAAGTCAATGAAAGTATCCGGTGGCCAGCCTTACACGGTTAACCAGTCGTGTACTTTTTAAGCCGTATAATTTATTAATGCAAGATATATACATAACTCAATGGCGTTTTCAATACGTATTGAGCTAAAGCGGGGGGGGGGGGGGTTGGGGAGCATCGTACCATGGTAGGGAAGCCCAAGGCCTATGTCTTACATCTCTCACCTTTTGGATTGATTACCATCCATCCATGCATCGTGCCGGGCCACCCCGCTCGGCAAGGCACTTTGTTGTGATATGTGACCCCCACATGCAGCCATCTCGAAAAATGTCATCTGCAAACCGTAGATCAGTGAGTGCATCGAGACGACCTTGCAAGACAAACCCAAGAAACAGAAGAAGCGCGGGCTCAAAACACAGCCCTGGAGACTCCCGGCCAGCCCTGGAGACTCCCGGCCCGAACGTCAAATCGACGGCCCTCAAGATCCCTATGCCGCGCGAGTTGCCACGCACACCAATGGTGCGCAGAGGTTCCGGTAGCAGCACACCGCGAGTAGATCTTGAAGGGACCACACATTCCCCTCTGGTCTTTTGGCACAAAGATGGCCCGTGGGGTTCCTAACCACCATTGTGCTGAGGGTTGCCAATTTGCGGTGTGCGCAGAATGTTTTCCAACACCTGGTTCACCAGAGCAAGCATCGTTGATGTGTGCAAGTGATGCACCCCTGATGCACTTGTTGTGCCGAACCATGCATCTGACGCGTTGGTCTCGCTTGACTCGTTTCCTCTGCTTGTCACGGGATGACTTTGTGCGAAGGACACGCAAGAATTGACGCAAGTTGGGCGACCACAGCTGCATATGGAAGGCCCGACCTCGACCTTACGGTGGCGCCAGTCCACGCCCCAGCGCATCCAGCCCGCTGCGAGCCGACCCCGCGGAAACAGTCTCTCGGCCGCGGCCCGCACGCTCACTGCTGCATCTGCTGCACCGCTTGCGCCCGATCGGAAGGCACGCTCGGCGAGCTCCGCCACCCCGAGCGGCGGGCGCCTGCGCCTTACGCCAGTCTTACGCCCCACTGCCCGAGGCCGTCCTCCAGCATGCGAACAGCTCTCCCACCGAGCTTCCTATGTCACGCCCATCTGACCTGCTGTGCCCCTTGTCGCTGCCCCGCATGCCAGTAGGGAGGATAGCCCGGCACGACGCGGAGTTGCGCGACGGGTGTCAACGCGAGGGCGTCAGGATGCCGCCTCGTCTTTCCGGAGAAGCAGACGCGGTCCGACTACGCGGTCCGCACTTTCACATCCAATGATGTGCCCAAGCCGCGGCCGCCTCCAGGCGTCACAGCGTTGTGCTCGGCCATGGGACGCCGGCGTCAGGTTGCCGCACCCCGAAATGCAATGGGCGCCAGTGCCGGTCCGGCATGACGCCGGCATAGCGGCGTGGCTGCCTGCATGGGTGTGCCCTGGTTGCGCCCCGCAACGTTCGGCTTCATGAGCTCCCCGTGCCTGAGAGGGCCGGCGACATGTGAAATCGCTTTGGAGGTCAGCTGCGCTGGCAGCCGTCGCACGCGGGCGCAGCCTTTGCACCCTCGGATGTCCCGGAGCGGACGTGCCTAGCGCACGAGAGGCACCCGCGCTGGCACCAAGTTCACGTCGTGCCGGGGACGCTTTGCTGGCGACGGCGGCGGCACAGGTGCCTGCGGCTGTCGCGGGGCGCCCTTATCGGCGAAATGCAGAAGCACACCAGGTCAGGACAGGTCAGCCTGCAAGCCCGACGGCGGCCCCTTTGAAACACAACATCGCAAAGTCGAAACGCCTGCGCTACTGTCATATCTCTCTCTCACATTACGAATTGAGGCATCAGAACTTTCCAATCCTTCATTGCCATCCAATCAGTGTGGCCGGTCCATTGGCAAAATGAAATCAGAGCTTATCGTCCCAGTGTTGCTGTGCACGGCCTGCACACCTGCGTGCTCCAAGATTGCAGCGAAGTGCACGCTTGACCAAACGGGTATCGGATAGCGACATCACATGTGGTGCTACATGCCAGGCTTGATTCAGTGTGCGGAACGACCAGGTTTGCAAATGAACGCGTTCGATAATGCTGACCACCCTTTGGTGCAATCGTCAAGGATATCACGCCACGGACGATTCCATGTCCGGTGGCGGGCCAGCCATTGTTCGTAGAAGCCGATGCCACACCACATCACATCAAGTTTGTTCAAATGAATCTGAAAATTACATTTTGGCCTGCTCCTCCAAAAGACCGCCTACGCGCATGCAGGACTGACTTACGTACTGAATTTTTTTCGATGACCAGCTGCGAAACACACGTTATGGCCATTTGCGGACAAACAACGCCCCAACCATTTGTGCGACATATCCCCCGAAGGTACTTCAATGCGTGTGTGTTGATGCTGTCACAACTCTTTCGGTGGCTGCGATTGCGTTGTGCTCTGTTGCGGAGGCCGTCAAAACCAAACTCACGCGCTTCAAACCTGCGGGAAGCGAACGAAGCATGTGCATACCATGCTCTGCCGAACGCAAATAACAGTATGTCATCCAGGAGCACACCAGTACGTGGCTTTAAATAGTCCACGTTGGCTGGGCCGCCCGCCAACTCCGCGAGCCCGACGGTTATGTGCTGGCTCCCGTGCAGGTAGCTCTCATGGAGTGTTATGGCGGCATTCGCTTGTCCACGCCGACCGTGTGCGCCCAGCACCTGAGCCAGCGCCTGTGGTTGCAGAGGCCAACGCCCCCGAGCGTTTTCGCGGCACGCAGAGACGAAGAGGCAGCCGGAGGGCAGCGAGTCGTAGTGTGAGCCCTCCGCGCCTCACCCCGAGCAGAACCCCGAGCCGCCGCACTCGCTTGGTGGACACGCGCATGACGCGGAAGGGAATCAGCGCTAGCTAGCGTGCCTGGACGAGGTGGGCTTCTGTGTCGAGTTCCGTGTCGTACCTTGATGACGACACCCTTCTTGCATCACCGCGTGTGTTGCATCTTGTTCGTCGCTTTGAGCACCACCTCGCCCGTTTTTTCTTCCTCCTCACAGGCCTGTTTACGACCGTCCGCAGCCTCGTGGTCCCAGTGGAGCCTTCTGCGCGAGGACTCGTTCATCTCGGTACCCCTCGCGGGGAGCCGGAATTCGTTTCCGGGCACTTGCAGGCTCTCTTTGACTGACATGAAGGCTTGCTCGTTTCTCGTGGCTCCGCCGGTCAGATACACACCGCCCCACGGCCACCAAATCCACTTGTCCAGCCTCTCAGCGCCTCTTTTCCACCTGCATGGTGGCTGTCCCGCCGTGCTACAATACGCCGCTGGGGGCAGGCTTTCTGCCTTCGCTATTCCAGCGCCCTCCGATCTCCACGCCCACGACCACTAGCTCCTCCCGCGCTGCAGAGCTTTGAGTAGGCAGCAGGCCTTCGTCGCTTGTCTCCAGACCGCGCGCCGCAGTTCTGCAGCTCGGCCCAGTGGCACCACCAATGAGCATCTCCGCGTCTGGTTTGATGATGAGGAGGGTATTAGTATTGGGGCTTATACTGCGTTCTCCTGCCGTCTAGTTTCCTGGCTCATGATTCCAACGTGTTACACGGTTTCGAGGGTGGGTTCTTAATGGCTATACCGTGTTGTCCAAATGATCCAGCGGTTAGACCAAGATATTTAAAAAAAAAAAGAGTTCGGGTCTCAAGGTGCGACAGGGGGATTCCGGAAGGTTAATTGCCCATTTTAAAAGACTCATGATGGTACGCTTTCCAGATATGGACTCGCAACCACCGTCTCAGCCTCCGGCTCTCCCAGGGTCTCTCCCTGGGCGGAGGGGTCGCTTGGAGAGCATACCTGCCAGGGCTGCGCCTGCTACTTCCGACTTACTGCGAGCAACGCCGGCATTCGACGATACAGTCCCTGCAGACAACAGCTTGACAACGCCTGCACAAGAAAGGGGCTGGCAAACCACATGAGGCACATGAACTGAAGAGCGGCGAGTATCCGGCCTCGACTGCACCGAGCCAATGCCATAAAGACCTCCCGCTCCTTGCCATCTCATTGGCTCGGCCTTTTTCTCGGCTGGCAACAGGCTCCCAGCAGGGGTCTCAGGTCGTGCGGGGTCGATCCCCGAGGGTTGAAGAACTTTGATAAGCTTGGCCGCATTGGGGGGCAAGATGTCCTCCACCAAAAGCCCCGATTGCAGGCACAGGACCGGCCATCTTGCACCACCACGCCCGCATTGAACCCGACTGCAACGTATGGGAATTGGAACCCTCCACGGCTGCAATCACAACGAGCACAAGGAATGCTCGTGCACGGCACTTGACGGACGGGCGGCAACAAACCTGGAAGCTCGGGGACTCATGGGGACGCGGGGAACATCGGTGTCCAAAGGCGGGCAATGCTGGATTTCCACAGCTGACGCCCACAAGAAAGCTGCATCCCGGAGGTCACCCCTCGAGGCTCTCTCGCGCATGAGGCGCCGAAACTCCGCGGCCGCTGCCGGGTGAAGTACCTGGCAAGCTGTGTGAAAGGCGCAGACTGTATGCGGAGCTTCATGTTCCATGCCCCAAACAGGTCACTCCTGCCAGAAAAAATACCGAGACTCTTTCAGTTAAGCGAGTCGCTCTCACAGAATTTTGGGTCACTCCCACTCCCAAAATCAACAGCTGCCTGCCGTTTTGGGCCAAAGTCGAACCAAAATGGCATGCAGCAGCAAATAAGGAATGCTACATGCACACCCATGCCTACCAAACACGATGCATGGTTAATAAAATCAGTAGCCGCCAATTTAGAAAGAAGACCCAGTAGCGAGACGAACGCGACAGCCAGGAGCGCTGCCCATTGGCCTGAGCCGCTGGTCGCGCTGGGATGGTGGCGGCTTGGTGGCGGGCCCGGATGCGCAGGAAGGTGGCTGCTTCGGTGCCAAAGCGCCCACCCACGTCCAACCTATGACAACCAGGCGGCACCGCCGGGCGCGGAGGAGTTCGGGGTACGTGCCGCGTCCCTTGCGCCGTGCTGCTGTGGTGACGGAGCGCCCCGGCTCGACATCAGCCTGCGGCCGGGGCTCGCCCGCACGTGTGAGCGGGGAATCGAGCGTAGCGTCACCCGCGAGCTGCGAACCGTGCCAGAGGGACAGGCCGTTGGCAACGACTTCGACACGCCTGTCGTCAGCGACTGGCACATCGATGCTCCTGTCGGCGACGCGGACATTGCGGGCGACATGCGCAACAGCCTCGCGGCAAACCCGCTCAACGGCGCATAACGGCGCGCTCAAGCGGCCCTGCGCGCACGGCAAGCACGAACCCCCCACACCGCAAGCAGCAGCAGTGGTCCTGATTTTGTTTTTTTTGGCCAACGTTCATCGCGGTCCCAGTGCAGGTGGCATCGCAGATGCCTCGGTGATCGGGAGGCGAGAGTGGGGACGGGCAGACGACTCACGCCAAGCGGCTGGCAAGTGGAGGACCCTCGGACGAGTCTGCAAGAATGTCACTAAGGAGCGGCGCATCCCCATCGAGGTTGGACGGGGCAAAGCAAGAAGGCTGGCTGCGAAGGTGCCGGGGGCGCAGCCCGGGCACGGCAGCGGGCGAGCAAGCGGATGAAAGACGCTGCCTCGGCGCTCCACCGACCGCCGAATTCAATGCCGAGAACGATAAGGTGGCAACGCCGCGAACCGACCAGCTCAGGGCACGTCCGCTCTTTGCTTCGGCGGGCGGCACGGAACGGAGTGCAGCGCCTGCTGTGTTGCCCCTGAGGCGCCGAAGCTCAGCTGAGGATGTGAGGGGGGTGACGAGCGTGGTATCGACAGCGACCTGCGCCCCGTTCCAAAGCGGGAGGCCATTGGCGATGACTTCGATATGACGCTCGTCACACCGAGCAGGCACAACGTTGAGATCACGGACCAGCACGTGCTGCCACAGTGTTGCCCCGGCCTGCCGAAAGACGCGGGCTGCCGCGTGCTCGAGCGCAACGCCGCGGGAGCGGAGGATGCCAGACCGAAGGCATGCTGCGATGTGATCCCCAAGGTCATCTAGATGCCGGCGGCATCTGCAAGCAGCTGCAGCTAGCGGAAGCGGCAGGCGAAACCGGCGCAGAAGCAAAACACGGAAGAACGATGACCCAAGCTGTAGCTCAGACGAGGTGGGCCGGGCAAAGAAAACGCGAGCAACGTACAGGCTAGACTGCGACTCCAGCAGCGCGAACGACGCCTCATCGAGCTCGCTGAGCACGGCCCTGCGACAAAAGTCATCAACCGCCCTAAAGGCTTCACGCTGCCAACCTCGAGGCCGACCTCCTCGGCGGGTGGGGGCGGCGCCCAAACAACCGTCCAGCGGTCAGCATTTGCATGCATTTGCACGTGAAACAATGAGGACAATAAGGTGCCCCAACTCACATGACTATACAAAGGGGCACAAGACGCGTCAAGTTCTACTCCGGGGTTCCAAACCCTCAAGCAGCGACCTTTGAGTTTGGCAAATGCTTGGCCAAGAAGCTCGCAGTTGATGCACGAGTGTTGCCCCTACTATTTGGAAAGAAAGAGAGAGGAGAGAGAGCAAGAAGCGCAACAGGGCGTCATCCGAGAAGCGGTCAACGGCAGGCGGCGTGACAAGACATGCAGAAACATGGAGCAAGAACTGAAGCTCCAATCTGCTGTGCCGCAAAGGCAAAGGTGACGTAGACCACGGGTCCGAGCACGTCCATCCATGAAAGGATGCTGACCACGCTTAGCGAGCATCATCAAGCATCCGGGACGCCGGTGGGAACGCGGTCGCGGACGCGTGGGCTGAAGTCTGCAATGACCTCGAAGATGGTGCAGTCCTCGGCTTCGTGCACCAGGCAATTGACGCGGCGGCAGCTCGACCTGCCATGCGCGCGGTCGTGGTCAAGAAGCTCCAGCTGGGTCGCCTGGCCAAGTCTGTGAGGGGCAAAGGGCTCCCGAGTTGCGTTGCCGGAAAGCGAGGCCGCGAATGAGCTGGCGCAGTTCATGGAGGCAGCAGGGGCGCACGAGCCTGGAGATCGAACCGAGGCGCATAGCCGACGGGAAGAATCTCCTAGGTCAAAAAAAAAAAAAGCTCTCCTCTCGTCGTTGGCGGAGCGCAAAGTGAAGGAGGCAGAGCGTGCGACAGTGGATGGATGCCTGAGGTCCCTGCGTGAGCTCCTCCACTTTCAGTTGCTCCGAGGTCGAGCTGGTGGTCTGGCAGATGTGGACAAGATCGACCTCTTTGCCTTCTTGGAACAAAGAACTAAGGCCCCTGTGCGTGCGTTGAATGGCTGGTTCAGCAAGCACGCGTCCCTCGAATGGGAGCTGGCAGATTTGCAGCCCTCGAGGCCGGCACAGGCCGGGAAGGAGGGACCTTCCCAGGCAGCTGTGGCAAAGCCTATCATGCTGAGCAAGCTGGAGGCTCGGGTGGTGGATCTATGGCAATTTGGTGATCCACGGTGGAACTGCCTCCTGGGCAACTGGATCATCTTCGCTGGTTGTGTGCGTCACAAGCACTTGGAGAGATCCATACCGCTTTCAGTCACCGGATCTACGGTCCACTTCTGGTGTCAGAAGGGAAGCAGGCTCACAACCGAAACGGCTTTACCTGGGCGGTGCCATCGCACTTCATGTCGGGCTGGCCCTGGGCCGCGAGCACTGGTTGGATGCCTTCAAAGAGCTGCCGCCGAGTAAGCAGCTCAGGTGTGGCGTGAGCTTCGATGTTTATGGGAACCCGTGGGCAATCCACGAAGTCACCAGGATGGCCCAGGACGAATTCCTTGGTGTCGAACCCCCCGTCCAACTTACAGCTGGAGGAGGGTAGCTCCAACAGTGGGGCTGCTGTTGCAGCTGGATGAGCAGTCCATGCTGTCACTCTTTGCATCATGGGACGCAGTCTCCCCGCAGCTTTCTTGCCCAAGATGATCCGGTGCTGCGCAACATGGTGGTGGAGAAAGTGCGCCTGGATGGAGACGCCGTCTGGCAGGCGCCGGCGAGCTTCCCAGGTCCTGCTCGAAAGAAGGCCTTCCATGCGCCGCTGTCCTGCGGTCGAGTCGTGTGTGCGGCGGCAGACACGCGGGGAAGGACTGCCGCGACAACCATGAAGCCAGAGGATGTTCCGCGTCCAGTCCCACCGCCCGCCAAGGCGCCTACAACTTGATGCCGGCCAGTGAGGTGCGGCGCGAAGAGCCGGGCTCGAGCGACAGGCGCGAGAGTCCCTCGGCGAGCTCCAGTAAAGTTCCGGAGCCGCGGTATCCGCCGTCTTCGGCTGCCAGGAAGCGCAATGCAGCAGCCATGGAGGGCCTAGGAGAGGTGAAGGTTAAGCCTATGCCTCGGGTGCCCAAGGCGGAGATCAGGGTCAAGAAGGCGCCGGTGGGCTTCGCAGCTAAGTCGGCGCAGCCGGCGCGGCCGCCAAGGCCATGCCTCGTTCCAAGTCGGGGCCTGGGGTCGCAGGAGCTAAGCCAAAGAGCCGACCTGCATCGGTGAGGAGCGCAGCCTGGCTTTAGCTGGCACGAGGGAGGCCTTGCAGATCCCAACCACCGTCTAGCAGAGTCGTGCGGGAGGTCGCTTGCTGCTGTCCGCCCTCCCAACACAGGACAACCGGGCCAACTTTCCGGAGGTGGACCTTCAGGTCGGCGCCGGCGAGGCAAGGCATCAACTTGCCCAACGCGCTGGTGCGCCAGTTCAATGTGACCCCGTCCTATGGGCGCGACGAAGCCTTCGCAGAGCTCTTCCCCCTCATCAAGCATACGCTGTGGGAGGGGCGGCACGTCTTGGTAGCCGTGACATGCAGAGCAATCTTGATGGGAGAGTCCCTTCGAGAGGCTGAGGAGCACGTCAAGGCCCTCCGCGACGTGGAGCTGGACAAGGTTCGCTGACAGAATCGTTCCATTGCGGAGGAAAAGGCGGTGCGGAAGACCAATTTGGGAGCCTCCGGTGCCGGTAGCCTACATTGCGTCCAGGAACTCGTTGCTCCACCTAGAGACTGAAGGGGGAGTGACCCTCTGTCAGCGTCGCCAAGTTGCGGGCGCTCGCAGCTTAGTATCCCCGATGCGCGCTTTGGACAAGTTCGAAGCCTTTGCGTGGCAGAAAGAGCAGCGCAGACGTTGTTTCAGTCTGGCCCGATGGCAGTCTCCATGATCGGGTGAATGGCCCAAAGTGTATTGCCCCAACGAGCTAGCGTGACCTACGAATCAGAGCTTGCGGGCCTGCACATGTGTGCTTCAGTTTTGCGTCGGGCATAAGTCTTCGGATCGGCTCGTCGCCGCCTGGTCAGCTTTTCGTACTTGAGTCCCAGTGTCACGCGAGCATAGATGAGAAAAGGCCGTTGCATTTAGACAGCCTCTGTGAGTGCCTGCCAGATCAGTAGCGTTGCATGACGCCATACAGTGAATGCGCTGCTGAGGGTTGCCTGCTTGTTGATTCCATGTGAGCATTGCGCATGAGAGATTCCTTGCATGAGCAAGTGTGTGGCAGGCACCAGTGCTGTTCTTAAATGTGGCATTTTGGCTTGGATGAGGTACATTCAAGCAAGCCAGGAGGGACCTGGCGAGCGTGCTCCAGGTGGGACCTGGAGAGAAGCTCAGAGGGCGTAGGCCTCCAAGAGTGACTTGGTGCTGGCTCAGCCGTGGGTCCCGCGTGACGGGGGGGATTTCAAGGCTGCCCTTGCCACTTTAGCTGCTAACTTTAGTCTCGCGTCTGAAGTCACAAAGCGTAATGAGTCCGAGGGAGTGACCCGCTTGGAGGAGTTGCGTTATCTTTTTCGACAGTGAGGAGCATGTGGGTCGGTGGATCACTAAGTTGGGTTTGGGTGACGCCACGATCATTCAGACAGCCCGCATGCGTCGTGCATGGCAAGCGGTGCGCCTTTATTTTACCCAAGCCGAACAGGACAGGTCCAAAGTCACACTTGCCGACCTTGATTCGCTACTCGAAGATGGGGAGCTTCGCAATGACAAACAATCCTTTTGGAAGCGGTATCGTTTGCGATTTCCTTCTTCCAGCAGACTCGCTGCTGTCCAGAGTCTCGCGGGAGATCGCCAAGCGCATGTTGTGCGTGTACCCTATCTGGAAGGTGCGTAATCTACAGTTCCAGCTCACCACCGTGCAAAAGAAGCGCAAAGTGGGAGACAACCTCTGGACCGAGGAGGTGGAAGCAGAAGATACAGGAGTGCATGACGAGAACACCTACCTCGACAAGCTGCATACGCTTTTGCTGGCATATGCCATGGCCGGAGTGGAGGCACTGCCTGGCGTGGATCTAACCAAGTGGGAGCAGCGTCGGTTGAATTTGTTGGTGTGCCTTTGGACACAGTGCTGGCATATTACTATCGAGCCAAGAAGTGCACTTTGCCATTGCCAGCAGGTCGTAGGCTGGCGTGGTTGCAGGCCAAGGACACCGAAGAGCGTAGCGAGTGGGTTACAAGATTTCGTGAAAGCACAGACTCTCTGGGGTTGGTCATCAAGCAAGTCATGGAGGCGAGAGACGCCCGCTGGACAGTGTCTAGTCCAACCCCAGGCCATGCTGTCCTGGAGCAGCCCGCGGCAAGCGCAGCAAACAAGGAGCAGCTGGTGATCCCAGGCCAGTCCAAGTTTCGCGAGGGACCCATGGTAGCAGGGAAGAAGACAGCAGCCGTGTTGAAAGACGGGACACGCCTATGCACTGACTTCCATCGCCAGGCCATGGTGCGGCTTCATGCCGGGTTCCCGCGAAGCCATGAGGGGGCCCTGAGGGGGGTGAGGGGGCATTAGGGGAGACAGACGGCCCCCATGAGGAGTCAGAGGACGGCCAGCCAGTAGCAGTGGACCTCATGTGCGGTGGCAACGCGCCGTTGACGAAGGCATTGCTGTATTGTGGCTGGAAGTGCGCCCCGGTGGATTTGGTGCTCGACCCTAGCCACGATCTGGCGTCGGCTGAATGCCAGCCTTTGGTGCAGCAGGCTGTGGATCAGGCATGCCTGGTGTTGGCAGCCATCGATTGCAGCACCAAGTCTAGAGCAAGGGAGATTGCTCGAGATATAGGGCCACATCCAGAAGCGCTGAGACCGCTCCGGAGTGAAGAACATCCGATGGGGCTTCCAGGGCTGGGCGAGACAACGTGGCCTATAAGTTTGTGCAGCAGCAGGTGGTGGATCGTGGGGGTGGAGCCTTGCGCGAGAATCCCCGCAACAGCTTGCAGTGGCATTTGCCGCAGGAAAAGGCGATGTTGGCGTCGGGACAATGGTTCGACACCGATTACCACGCATGCTGCTTCATGGGGGCGCGCCGTAAGGCGCAGCGCCTGCGGCACAATCTCTGGGAGTTGACCCAGGGGCCGTCGCTGAAGTGCCACCATACCCACGACCCAGCAGAGTGGGAACCTTGGGAAATGGGCAGCATCATACAGCCCCTCTAGCATTCCACGTTGCAGTTTCAGCAAGTTGGTGGGCGTGCAGAACCGGCTGGGCTAAACTCCATGTGCCCCACGGACCAGCGGTGCAGACGGTCGGCCGCCGCGAACATTGGCTGCAGTTGGATCTGCGAGCGTTGCGCGAGTGGGCCATGGCGCCGCTGGCCATCTCCTTAGGGCTCAAGCCACTCGACCCGGGGGAGGCGGCGCGCGTACCGCGCCGAACAGAGGTACAGTCGGTCCTGCAGCCCGACAAGACCCTGCCGGCGGACCACGTGTATGTGGGCTGCCAGTCACGCAGTGGGCTTGTCCGTTTGTTCCAGGATTCAACTGCGGGGTAGACGACTGGCTCCCGCTCTTCACGGAACACGTCATGAGCCACATGCGCAATGAACTCAGGTCTCTCGAGGGTCGAGTGTTGGCCTGCGACTGTCCCCTGTCCCAAGCCTGCGAAGCGGATGTGTTGGCAGCGAGCGCAGGATGCCGGGACGGCCGGGGCGCAGGCATCGGGGATTGCGACGGAGAGTCGTCCTCGCGGCAGCAGCTGGAGCGTTGTCTACTCTAGTGGGGGGCCGTGGTCCCGTACTTGCACCAAGATGCAGTGACCAGCGCATTCAAGTCCCTCTTCTCGCCAAACCTCCTTCAAGATTTCCGCTTGTCTTTGGTTGAGGACCTCATCAACAGTCCGCTCTTCACCTCTTTTCCGCAGTGGTGTCGAGCGCAGGATCTGCCGTGGGACGGCCCCCTGCTGCCGCAGATGGTCAGTGCCCAGCAGAGGCAGTGGCAGCGGAATGCGCAGCATCAGCAAGCAGGTGGTATGGCGCACAGAGCTGCCCTGCCCCCAGTGCTGCCTTTCGGCCTGCGCCCTGACGAGCATTTTGATTTGGCCAGGGACCTGGCCCACTACCCTACCCCATTTGAGGCCGAACCCGTTCTCGATCTCGATCTGCAGTTTGCTGCGGAGGTGACTCTCCGACAGTCGCGGCGGGTCGCTGTGAGTGCGCTTGGAGACTTCTCGCCCTACTGTTGCTCTTGGTGTCGTGGGGGGACTTGTCGTTACCCCAGGCTTTCATCGAAGGCATGGCAGCCGTGGGACGGCCCCATACTATGGAGTTTTCCCGTGGCAGGGTTCCAGGCCGATAGGCCCGGACGAGATCTTTCAAGATGTGGAGGCCCGCAACAGCCGTATCCAAGCCAGTCTGCGACCAGGAAAGGACGACACCTTCCTTTTAGCTCAAAGCTTGAAGGATGCTGAGAACGGCTTCTGTTCTAAGCCGCTGCAGTATCCGGAGCTACTGAGAGCGGTCAGGGGAGAGCAGTTTCGTCTAATCCCCAGATGCGCTATTACGCAAAGCAGTGGCAAACAAAGGGTGATTGACAACGCCGATGCTGGAGGCCAGTCGGAGCTTAGCTCAGATCCTAATAAGTTGGTCCTGTGCTCACCGTTGAGGTCCGCTCAGCATGCAGCCGTTCTCTTGCGTCAGTTGTCTACCTCCGAGTTGGAGGAAGCCCAGCGAGTTGATGCGCTGGAGGGCGGGGGTGAGGATTGGCCCGACGCTTATCGCCGCTGCCCCATGTCCCATCGGGCGAGTTTGGCATGTGTGGTGGTCTGGTGGCATCAGGAATGGTGCCAACCCGCTTACCAGCTCTACTCTGGATTGCTGTTTGGCCTCCCGTTAGCTGTCACTAGCGTCAATCGCTACAGCCGTGCCGTCGAAGCATTGGGGCGTAGATTGCTCGGCATCCTCGTCTCCCTCTATTTCGACGATTCCCACTTGACAGATTGGCAGTTATCCAGAGGATCGGGGCAAGCGGCCTTTTCCGAGCTGAACTCTATGTTGGGCTCCCCCTTTGCACTAGATAAGCGGCAAGCGATGGCACCAACAGGCACATTTCTAGGCCTCGATTTTGACTTTTCCCAGGCCTTGCAAAGTGGGCGCGTCAAGTTCTTTGTGCGTGAGCGTCTGCTGCAGAAGGTACAGGATATGGTAGCAACTAGCCTCTCGTCCGGGTTGCTCTCTGCAGGCCAGGCATCCAAGCTGTATGGTACGTGCAACTTCTTGGAGCAGGGCATGTGCGGGAGAGTGGGAGCCGGAGGCCTGCGCTCTATCCGCGAGAGAGCAGATGGGACAGGTCGGGAGTTGACCCCATGAATCCAGTCTGCAGATGATCTTAGCGGTGTTGGCAGTGCGACCAGAGCGCGAATTTGATCTCTTCCCTCGGCCACTTCCAAGGTTTCTTGCTGCGAGCGACGCAGCCGAAGACGTGCCGGGGCAAGGGACTGGAGGCTTCCACATCGTTTGGTTGGACGAGCCAGAGAAGCGCGAGAGCTTCGCAGCTGTAGTTAACTCAGAGCTCTACGCCTTGTTCGCACCAGGCGAGCATAAGATCGCCCAGTTGGAATTGGCCATGGTTTTCTACGGGCTGGTGGTGCGTGCCGAATCTTTCCGGGGAAGGCGCGGCTATTGGTACATTGACAACGTGGCAGCGCTTATGGCGCTTATCCGAGGGCGCTCAAGCTCGCCGGACCTTGAACGCCTAGCCCACCTCATACATGTGGCCTTGTTCACTCTTCGAACATCCATTTTCTGGGAATATGTTCCCTCCAAGAGTAGCTGGGCGGACGCGGTGAGCCGTGTAGGACTCTGCGATCCATGGTTACACCGGAGGGGTTTTTCCCCTAGTGTGGCTACCTTTCCCACAATTCTTTGGTCTCTACCATTCAGCGCAGTGTCGACAGTCTTCCTTTTCCTGTGAGAGTGCTTTGGGGATGGGAGTGTGGGAGTGCCTTGGGTGGTTCAAACCGCTAGGTGCTGGCGGTGAAGGGGATGCAGAGAGGTGTTCCTCTGCATCCAAGCAGCAAGTGTTGCTGCATCACCCCTCGGCCCCGGTGCCACGGAGCGATATACCAAAGCACTATCCCGGAGTTGAACCGGGTTGCACAGGTGGAGACTGTAACGGTGTGCGCGGTGTTTGAAAAAGAGAGACCGAGGGCTCTGCAGGGCAGAGTGTAGTGATGCAAGTAGGAATGTTAACCATGCATCGTGTTTGGCAGGCATGGGTGTGCATGTATCATTCCTTATTTGCTGCTGCGTGACATTTTGGTTCGAGTGTGACCCAAAACGGCAGGCAGCTGTTGATTTTGCCCACCCACCCGCCCTGTTCGGACTCGGCCTCCAGTGGAGTAACCCAGTCCTTATGGGGTTGCGCACGTAGGTGCGACTCGTTTCGTGGTGTGGAACCGGGTGGTTCAAACCGTGGGGTGGTTCAAACCGCTAGGTGCTGGCGGTGAAGGGGATGCAGAGAGGTGTTCCTCTGCATCCAAGCAGCAAGTGTTGCTGCATCACCCCTTGGCCCCGGTGCCACGGAGCGATATACCAAAGCACTATCCCGGAGTTGAACCGGGTTGCGCAGGTGGAGACTGTAACGGCTCTGCAGGGCAGAGTATCGTGAGTAGCACGTGGTTCGAATCCACCCTGGGTCGCCTTGCGAATTTCACAACGGGGAGTGCAATTCAACAACTAGTACAACAACTAGCTCATCCCCCTTGCGGGCGAGAGCAACGGATGAAACGGCGATGCTGCCGTGCCTGACCTGCACATGCCCGCTGGGACCGCCGCGTGCCGCCGTGGAGGTGAAGCCCGTCCCCCCCGACCCCCGACCCCCACGAGGACATCCTGCGGAAAAAGGCGCGCGGGACAAAAAAACTTGTATTATCTTGTATTACAAATCAATATGTCAGATACAGCGAACCACTGAATCCCATGTAAACGCCAAAAAAGCGACGCCTTAATCAAAAGTTTCGCCCCAGTGTACGGCCGCTTCATATCAGAAACGGATCCAAGAGGCGTGCCTGCCCTTCCAATTCGGTCTTAACACGTTTGCTGGGACTGAAGCCGTCGTCTGCCTCCACTGCGGCCAGTGCACGGGAAACAATCCGGTTGACTCTGTTGGGGCATTCGACCACGTTTCCCGTCAAACCATGCTGAGGGGGCTGCTTCAGCGCCCGGTGCTGTGGCCTTATTTTTTTCTCTCCCTACGCGCGCCAATTCTACGCCGAGAGTAGTTCCTACGCTTGGTATGACGATGCCGGGCACGGTCATCGCATCCGAAGGCGGTGACCAAGGCGACCCTTTGATGCCAGCGCTGTATGCCCTCGCGCAGCACCCCGCATTCGGCGTTGCAGCGACGGTTGCGTTTGCCCCTGCCGCGCAGCCCACTCAGACATACTCAGACTAAAAAGCCCCTTAGGTGTCCTAATATGGTTATAAGTACAGTCGTAAGTACAGTTATAATTTATAATTGGTTAATAAGTACCATGAACCTCCAAGTGGGGACCACGCCCTGGCCTGCCCCCGCGCGGGGTTGTTGGCACGACGTACGAAGATCGAGCGAGCCGCGGGCGGCCAGCGGTTGGGGTCTGTGAGTTCGGCCACAGGGTCGTCGCTGCTGAGGCCGGACTTCGCGCTGTCGCGCGTTGACGCTGCAAGCTGCGCTTCAACGTCTGCGTGGCGCACTGCGGACTGCGCTGCGAACTGGCCTGCGCCTCGCCACGGCCGGGGGTTGGCCCCCCCCCCCGGCCGTGGCTGCACAAGCGCATGCGGGGCTGGAAGCTTCTCTTGCTTGCACCCCGTATGCTGCTGTACCGTGCGCGCGGGCCACCACTGACGAGGCCCGTGCAGACCGGGCTGAGTCTGTCGTCCAACTTGGCGAGTTGTCCGCGGCAAGCCGTGCACACACCGTCGAGCCCCTCGCGAAAGGTCCTCAGCCACCCTGCCGCTGCCCTAATACTAGGCAGCCCCCGGGCGAGCGCCTCCCGTAGGTTCGTAGGTCGCCACGACCCTCTGACCGACGTCTGTAGTTGCAAAAAAGCGCAAAGGGAATAAAAAACAACTCTGCCGACGCGCACACCGATTGCGGCATCGGGTCCAACCTCGGCAAGACACGGACGCACGCGGGGTGGAGCCCATCCCCGACAGTAGGCTCAGTAGGCTGCGCTGAGAGGTGGACCCCCGGCACTTCCTGCGGGCTGAAAAAGGTGCGAAGAAAAAAAAAAAGAGACGGGTCATGGCCGCCCATGAAGCCCCGCCGTCGCCCGGGATCACCAAGTTGGGCGAGGATGTCTGGCAGGGCGACAGACAAGCTGTCGCCCCAGCGCGGGATCGTGGTGTTGGGCACGCCGATTTCGTCCAAGCATGGGCTGACGCGTGGCTCCAGGAAGGAACGCCGCTTGCTGGACGAGCTATCTCACCTCCCACACCTCCGCCTGGTTGTTGCTCCTGTTCAGCGCGTCGCCCCGCGCCAACCAAAATAAGAACAATAGTAACATATAGCAACAAAGACCACAACAACAATGACACAAGAACAGGATAATGAGAATCAGAACCACAATAACCACAATAATGGTGCAATGCTAGTATAAGACTCCTTCAGGCGCAAACAGGCGCGATGAAAAAACGAACTCTTGCATGGGATCTGCAAAAAGGAATGTCGAAAAAACAACTGTCACGAGACAATAACTGAAAAGATAACTGCATGTGCAATGTGCTTTCCTTCATGCATTTTGGCCCAAGTCGCCTATGTAGGGCTTGCATTTTCAGGGTGTGGATGTTGCGATGGTTCAGCTTTGGTACAAACTTGAGTCTTGAGCCCCGGACATGCGCAGGGGCAAACTACTCATTCTTTTGCGAGCTTGTCATCACACGGCATACTTTACGCCATAGCAAAACAAATCCACAATCCCTGCACGTGCATGTCTTTGTGTGTCCCACCTGTGGTGCATCGACTTCATTCATTGGTTGGACAGCGCCCGCAGAAGGCCCGTGCCCAGATTGTGCGTGAGGACCGACACCGTGTTGATGCCAGGTGTATGTGAAGGCAGCGTTTACTGGCAGGCCTGTGCGCCATTCAGGCGTGTTTGTTTGTGTTTTGTATTTGCGATTTTGTCCAGGTACCTTTCCCAAAAACGCCAGCAACGTGAGACCCTCGACTTTGCCGTTTCTAGGTTTGTGTGTGTGTGTGTGTGTGTTTACACGCCCATGAGCAGGTCCTCGACATTCTCGGACCATGGCCTCGACCCCGACCCACATTGCTGTAAGCAAGGCCAATTGAACGAAAGTGTGGCAGCTTGGTGAAGGTCATTTGCTGCGCGGGCCTGGGTCGATGGCTGCGCTGGTTTCAGCGCAGGGTCAGGAAGCTCAAGGCACTAGCAGCATGTGCACCATGCATTCCCCTGCACTTTTCGTTTACCGTAGCAGCGATAGCAGTGGAACAGTGTTTCAGCGTGCAGGTCACACGCGGAAACAAAAACAAAAACGACACATTCCGCAAAGCGTTGTTGTTTATGAATGCTTATGATGCAGTTGGCAGATGTTGCGAGCGCACATGTTCACTGGAGGCTGGATGGAGGCCAATGCCCAAAAACCTTGTGGTGGTGATTGCAGGCCGGTTTCCAGAAACGTGAGGTTGGAGGTCATGCTTAAACCACCGCGTGGTAGGCTTAAACAACCGCGTGGTAGGACCAACGGCGGTTGGCAAATCAGATGCTGCGGGGGCACTGATGGACAATCTCCATGAATCGGGGCAGAAGGCCAGTGTTTGTTTTCACCTGAGCTGTATCGTGATGTGGGTATTGCCATTGCTGATGGACAGGCTTGCCTCATCAGTGCAGATTCAGTCCAAGTATACAAAGGCCGATGAGAATGGGCCTTGCCTTAATCCGTGGCTGGTGGGTTGAACATGTATTTGGCATCAGGTCTTGACATCGGTTCCAACAAGCCATCGAAGGAAGAGCAGGCGACAAGCTGTTGTGCCTCAGGGTTATTGAGGGAATCCAAAATAGTCCACAGTATGATTTCGGAGTTCTTTTACTTTTCGAAAGCTCCTTGAGGGGACCCCAATTTAGGGCATTGGAGGGCAAAAATGGTCCAGATTTCGAGGGCCTTGCCCGCTAGCTGGCGGCCTGGCAGAAACGAAGGTCTGCTGATGCTCCTGCTGCGCGGGGAGTCCAGGAAGCGTCGGCCCATGGCCGGCGTTGGGTCTGCCTATCAGCTCAACATATTCCAGAGAGTTAGACCTTGGTGACGGTTTCTGCACGCACTACCGTTTTGGGGCCCTGGAATGGGGATGGCTTGAAGCATGGAAAGCTCCATTCCCTCACTTGCAGTCCCTTTCGGGGCAGAGCTTTCGTCCCCTTCTCCTGGTGCAATAAGTTTGTTTTCTCGTTGTTGTTGTCTGCATTGGCATTTGCAGCACAAAGATCCCACCTTTGGTAGATGCTGGGCTTTGTCGTCAAGCGTCGTAGGCTGTGCCCATGATTTCGCTCACGCGCGCTGCATGAGAAGCGATGGGCTTGCTAACAATGACAACACTACATACGTGGTCTGCTTCGTAAATGAAAGGAGCCTGGTGAGATCTGGTGAGCCGAAACCATATGTTGACAAGAACGTTTTTGTCGGAGGGATCGTGCGGTTGTGGGTGGGCGCATGTGGGCGCAGATGGCTGGCACCGGTGTTTGGTGGCCCCCCCTTCTAGGAAAATTGGGCGAATCTTCGGACGTTTGCGCAGGAGAGGTGGCCGATCGAGTTGATAGAAGCTCGGCGTGCTTCGTGTCAGCTTCCGCTGCGAATTTTAACAGCTTCCCGGGAGGGGCCCTGCTTTCACTAAGGACCTCTTGGAACCCAACAGGCAGGACATGCCTCTTCGTTCTTCGTCTCTTCGTCTCTTTGGGCGCTCTTCCAACATGAGAGTCCCAGGCCCTGCACAGCCGGCACATGGACGAGAGAAGCCCTCCGCATCGCCCTCGCTGACGCTGTGCTATGAGGACAGCATTGGGGGGAGTTGCGGCCCACCTTGAAGGATGCATCGACGATGCCTTGGGCAACGGTTCTGTGCCCATCGTTGTCGGCAGCTTGTCTGCAAGCATTTCTAGAGCGGCTGTGCTGAGTGGAATTGCAGCATTCAGCGTTCCGCGTGAAGGTGGCTCCTGTGACTCAGCTGCAAGATAGCTCTGACGCCCGGTTTGCTGCCCATTGACGCCTGGTAGCCAGTGGCTGGCCCTTGGACCCTATAAGGCATGTACCTGGACTGGCTGGTGAAAGGTGAGCCCGACGCGGCGAAGTCGGCCAGGGCCTCTGAGTCTGGTACGGCAGCCCATCATCTAACCACCATCACATGAAATGTGCCTGCTGAGGACCCGGCTGTGCAGGCACAGATTTCTGAAGAGCTGCGCCCCTTCCAGGCGCCAGCAATTCAGTTTGCGGTTTCCCTCTTTGGAAGCAACAGGGCCACGGTACGTCGCCCTGGAGGATGCAATGGACTGGGACGGTGCACTGTCTTTGCTGGCGTCGGTTGATCCGACGAAGGCAAGCATAAGGCAAGCATCTAGCGCTGGGGCGCAGGGCTGGTTTGACCGCCCGTTGTCTGCGAGGCTGAAAGGATCATGCCCAACAACTGGCCGGCGCCTTTGTGAAGCTTTCGACGAGTTTTACTTAGCCGGTGTTGTCTGCGACCTAGGCGCCAGTTGTCGAGGCAGCTGGAGGCAGCCAGCGGGAAGCGTCAGGATTTTGGGTTGGCGTTTTTTTTGGACAGCCAGGTGGCCCGAACTCCTCCCAAGCCGACTGGGAGAGGATCGCGGCACCGCCACTTGGCGAGATCCTCCTGTTTGTATTCCTCTGTGGGACGGGCGGCATCCAGACTTGGAGCCCTTTGAAAAGCGATCCGTGATCGGACGTTTGGTGGCCTAGAGCTGGAAGAGACGCCCCGTTGCAGACAGCCCTTAGACTGCTCTTCAGTCCGCAGCCTCAGGCTACGACGTGCGGGCCTTCTTTCTCAGCCCACAAGATCGGCCAGCGCTGTTTCACAGAATAGACTCTTGCTGCAAGAGCTATTTTGAGCTGTGTGGGTGTTGCAGAAGCTGTTGGGGGGAGCATGGCGGGCAGCCAAGGACAGGCAGGCTCGCTGTTTTCGAATGTCTAGATTCGCATGTGACATGCCGTGGCTGTTTTCAGGCGGTGCGTGGCCATGCTGCAGAAAGGCCTCCTTGAGGAAGTTGCAGGGAGCCCAAGGTGGCCCACAGTGGCCGATTCCATTTTTGGCTGAGGGATGAACTCGGCTCCACCAAGGCTGATCTCCTCGAGACAGGCCCGCTTGACATCTCCGCGTCTATCCTTTGATGTCGTGACTCCCTCTGGATTGACGAGGTGTCGTAACCTTGGACACTCCGGCGGCTGATGCCATTGGCAGTTTCCTCGGCCGAGCTGGATGGTGGGGTGGCAGGGGTCTCCTGTGCTCAGGTTATCGTCAGGTGATTGACTATCTCACAAGGCCCCGCCCTTCCTGGAGTCATTTCACTTGAGGCTTGTCGAAATGCCAGTGTATCTACAAACATCAACCAAAGTCAACAAACTCAACAAACAAGTAAGTGTGTGTGTGTGTTGAAGAGGCAACTTCATCAGGAGTCTCTGGTGCAAAAGCAGGGGGGTCACCCACGACCTTGACTGGTGACCCAACGAAGAGAGTCAAGTGTTCGTGCTGAAATCTGGCCTGATAAGCCAGACGTACCGGCAGTTTCACTCGCTGATTGCAATTTGCCGAGCTCGCAGAAATACAGCTCCGCAGCATTGACATTGACTGCACCCTAGGACTGTATGCTTTTGGTGGCAACGCCCCTTGCATGTCGAAAGCATCCGCCATGAAAGAAGCATGTGTCGCAGTCAATCATTTCTTGCAAGATCGCTTCCCAGACGGAAACTGGACTTCCCTCGCAGTGATTCTGAACCCTCACATAGGGCTCCACCGCGACATGGGGAACATGATTGGCATGTGTGAACACCTACTAACCTCTCGAGGGTCGTCCCAGTGTGTGTGTGTGTGTGTGTGTGTGTGTGTGTGTGTGTGTGTGTGTGTGTGTGTGTGTGTGTGTTTGTATATATGTATATATATATATATATGTACATTATATATGTATGTATGTATGCATGCATGCATGGATGGATGGATGTATGTATGTATGTATGTATGTATGTATGTGTTTATGTATGTATATGCCCTGCGCTTGTTGGCGCTTTTTCGCCTTGCGTGGATGTGCTCTTCGTGTCTCTTTGCGAGTTCGAGTGCTGTGGATCTGCTCTACTCAAGGGATAAATGTGCCAGGCCAGAGCCGAAACATGACGATGCCGCGAGTTTGTCGGAGTTTGTGCGCAAGCCGGCAACCTGGGATTGACGTGTTGCGAGAATGACGACTGTTCGTGTAGAGCCGGGTTTGTGCTGGCATGCAACAAGGTTCGGTGCCGTGTCAAGGACAAAAGCTTGCATGTGTGCCTGTGACCTGGACCCTAGCCCTAGCCTTTGTAAAGCAGGAACTATGCCAGATCACAGATGCCCCTTGACGGAATTGTGGTTTTGGCTTCTGACACGTTTGCGTTGATTCACATAGCTTCTGCGCTCCTTGCGCGAGGCAGTGGTTCATGAAGGCGAGCGCCTGAGACAGCGTGAGAGGCGGAGGCAGTGACGGCAGCGGCTGTTTTCAGGACCCAGCGTTCGTGTGGATGGAGGCGGACCCGACCAAGCCGGCTTTGACCGGGGCCCGAGCCTCGTCTGCTAGGGCTGTGAGTCGTCATGCGGGACATGCGGGATGCCATGCGAAGAGGGTCGCTCCAGCTGCGGTCTCACTGAGGTCGAGGTGGGGAGGCTATGTCGCCTTGATGAGTGGGACTTTGCTGCTGAGGCCGCCATGATCTGAGAGATTCCCCTGCTTAAATGGAGGTTTCCGAAATTAGGGGTACTTTATTGGGGCCCGTATTCCAAGGGAATCCTACTACTTTGGGGTCTCCATTAGGAGTCCCTTATTTTCGTAAACGCCCACATTGCTCCAAGAGGGAGATCCTACCAGTGTGGCAGGCAGAGGAGGACGCTGAGGTTCGACAGAGACAGGTGCAACCCTCAGCTGCAGGCATGTGGCAGGAGGTACCTGACGCGGGCGTGCATGGTGTCCCCCCCCAGTTAGCGAAGCCGCCGTGGACAGGCAGAACAGGCCTCGGCAATGGCCTGGACGTTTGCGAGCGTGCTGGAGCAGGGTGACGTGCTGACAGTGCAGGCGGTGGCTGTACTGGAGTAGAGAAGCCGAGAGGCCGAGTCCTCCTCACTAAAAACGTAGGAGACCTCTTGCTCAGAGTAGGAGTTGTCCGAGCTGCTTCCGCGAGCTGACGCGTGCACGCGAAGAGCGGGGAGCCCAAGCTGCCTAAGCTCTGAGCTGCTGGGGATGCTGATGCTTCTTTGTGGTGGCCAAGGTGCCCTCAGCAGTCAGACAGCAGCCCAAGACCATTCACACCATTGCCATCGAGAGTGAAGTGCCTGATCTTTGCAATGGTGGGTCTTCGTTGATATGCAAGTTCGGGTGCACGTTCTGCAAGACTTTGACGTGCTCAGGTTCCATATGGCAAGGCCTGGCAGTGGGCTTCAAGGGGCGCGCATCTTTTCGTGAGCTGTGCTACGCTAGCTGCCAGCAGGTGTACTGGCCCGGCAGACATCGCAAGTGTTGTTCCAAGACGTTTCGTTCTGATTGACTTGCTATTCTTGCTAGACCGCTGAACCTTGCAGCCTGCGCCTAGAAGTAGCACGTGAACGATGGTTTGAACACATGCATTTAGCTGCGACCAGCTATTGAGTCGCTTGAAAGAGAGCCGAGGTGGGGCTGGGGAAGTCCTCTGGGCAAATTGCACCGACAAGGTCTACAGCTTTTCCAGTCGAATGGTTGGCAGGCTGTGGCCCAGAACCGTTGCAACTCGCCAAAGGGTCCACTGAGCATCCCTGTTGGCAGGCTGTCGGGGAGAGCGACGACAGCGTCGTCCCGGCATTCTGCTGGCCAACGCGACGCTCATCTTGTCATGTCTGGTAGGAAGTCTGGGCCATGACCCTGATGGTGTAGGGCATGCATTGGTGTCGAGGACAAGCTGGAAAGTTTCCAGCAACTGGATCTTCGGCGGATGTTCTGCCGCTCATCCGGCCTTTTCCCCAGGTCCCGCTTCTTCGTCATCAATCGCAGTAGCAATTTCGGATCTAAGTGTGGGATCTGTGGGCAGGACTTCACTGGGCGACTGGACAACAAGGCTGCTTGAACTCGTGTCGCTATCTTCACTGGTGTATATCTTCGGCAAAAGAATATCTATATAGAATAAAATAGAATAGAATGGAATAGAATAGACTAAAACAGAATAGAACAGAACAGAAGAGAACAACATAGAACAAAGTAGAATGCATGTAGGAATAAAATACAATAGAACACAATACATACATATACATAATGAAATATTCTGCATGATAAGTGTTTCTGCATATATATATATATATGTATATATATATATATTCTACATCATTTCCATACTTCTAGATAAGCCTGCCAAGGCACAGCTGGCCAGGCATCTTCAGGCTGCTGGCTGCCGCGACGTGCATCCCGAAACATGGGATGCGCAAGACTTCCTTGCCAGCCCGCCGCGGGAGCAGGGGCTCTTTTTCCTGAAGCACAGCTTGGGTGTGAAGGGCACAGGGGTACACTTGTTTGACTATTCCAGCCTCCTGCTACGACTACGTGAGCTCGGGCACAAAGGATGTCAGCAGTTCATCGTCCAGCGGTATGTGTGGCCACCTGCTTTGCAGAACGGCCGGAAGTGGGTAATGAGAGCACATGCCCTCCTGCATGGGCGAGCAAACGGTGCGTTGGATCTTTACTGCCATGATGACATACTGGCGCTGGAGTATGGCCAGCCTTACACAGAGGAGCTAGGTTTGCGAGCCGCTCACATAAGCAATGTCGCAAAGATTAAACACTTGCCCAAACCTACGCTGGTGGAGGATCAGGAGGTTGTGAAGCAAGTTCGTCGATTGGCGGAGCAGGCGTTCGGAGCCGTCCTGGAACACGCGCCAAGGGGACCCTACACACCGAAAGAATCGGAGCTTTGTCAAGTCTTTGGTCTGGATATTATTTTGGACGGAAGTGGAAAAGCCTGGTTGCTGGAGGTGAATGACTACCCCGCGATTGGATCAGGCACTATGGAGCATGTGGATACGGCCGTATACACCCGGCTGGTAAGGGATGTCTTGTTCTTAGTTGTTGCTCCCAAGCTCGATGGTGCAGACCCGAATGCGGGTGGTTGGTGCCCCCTTGAGTTGTCAGGGAACCAAAACTGCTTGCGTTCTGTCACGCCATACATGGTCACTTCTCCAAAATATGATCCTCTTTGGGGTCCTGATTGTTAGGCGGCCCCTATTATGTAGGGTACCCAAAAAGGGACCATTATGTAGAGAACTGACCATATGTGCCGGGTTTGTGCTGTGCAGCACTACCCTTTTTTGGTCACACACCGCGCAGCGCTTTCTATGGCACAGTGGTAGCTTCAAGACGTGAGCGACCCCCAGCTTCCCTCAAGAACTTCGCATGCGTAGGCCGGACCACTCGAGGGGTCAGGTTCATAGATCTTGCGGGCTTCAGGCTAGATTCATGCGTGCTGAGCTCATGACCACCACTCCAGCATGACACCTTGGGATGCCTTGCTGCCATGTCCTGGTCGCAAGAACTCTTGCGGTGTCTCCAGCAGGCATGGGGAGGAATGAATGCTAGAGGCTGAAGGATAGTTGTTGACTCTTGGCAGCATGGGTCTCGGATGCAGTTGCCTGAATTTTCATGGGCGCCGTGCCTGCAGCACTTTCAGCTGCCCATGCCAAGCCGTTTCGGCTCGTAGGGACATTGCTTCGCTGTGTCCTTCTCTGTTCCTCTTCAAACCCGCAAAAATCGTATTGCAGAGGGGATGACAAACGCCTGCGCCTTGAGCCTCGCGCCATCAGCAGATGTGCCTGTTGACTGCCCCTTGCACTACTCGCTGCAGTAAGGTCCGCCCTTCTAGCCACGTGATCCATTCACTTCGACTATTTGGAGTCTTCTGGGTCGCGGCACCTCCCTTGGCAGAAGCTGGAGGGGGGGAAACCGTGGCTGAGCCCAAGAGTTGAGCAGAGGTACTTTGGACCGTCCACGGCACAGAAGACCAGAGCGCGCTGCTGGCGGATGATGAATGCCATGCTGAGGGTTCTGAGCCCCCTGGCTTGCACCAGCAGCCATAGCAGCCAAAACTCTCCGAGCATGCCTGTGAGTTCAGCTTGGCTTCTTCTCCGAGGTGCCTTTTGCATGCGCTCCAGAAGCGAGGTGTGGTGGTAGAGTGCTGGACTAAGATTTTTGCGAGGTGAGCTGGAGAGCTGTTCACAGTGCTGCCTCATGGCGCTGAGCGGTTGGGCCTAGGCATCGGGTGGAACCGCTACCAAAAGCTGAAGCGGTGGACAGCAGCACACCTGGAAGCGAGACCGTGGACATGCCTGACAGCGAGACGGCGGAGAAGGCTTGGCCAAGACCTACCCCTCAACCCTGAACCCTGAACCCTAAACCCTAAACCCCAAACGGACTAGCAACCTTTTCAACCTGAATTTTGGCGGTAACTAGGCCTGACCTCTTCCCCGTATACGCTTGCGAAACGGGTGGGAAAAAAAAAACCCCAAACCCCAAACCCTAAACCCTAAACCCCAAACCCAAAACCCTAAACCCTAAACCCTGAACCCTAAACCCCAACCCCTAAACCCTAAACCCTAAACCGCCAGAACTGCCTGGAACTTTTCTGGCCGTCTTGAGCTCTGTCCAGGTGACGGACGTTGCGCCAAGCGTCGCAGGCAACACTACCAGCGACGATGGGACAGAGGCCGCCTGCACACACTGAAGGCAGAGTCTGTGAGCTATCTTGCGCGATCAGGCGCCGACAGATGTGGACAGTCCTGCAGGCATCACCACGCCTGCAGACATCAACACGCCTGCAGACAACTCCACATCTGCAGACAACATCACGTCTGCAGAGAACACCACGGACACCACCGCCAACACTACCACGAACGAGACAGTCAAAATTGAGGCGGGCTGAAGCCATTGCATCCTCATAAGCAGTGCATGCTGCGCGACATTCACTGATTGACCGCCTCAGACGGACGAAAACTGTGCAGAGCCATTTCTTCAATGTGGCGGCACTGGGCTGAAGAAGTGGTTTCAGCATGCCGCCTGGGCGCCTGTGCAATTCCGTGTTGACCACGATTTGAGGTGAAACCTGGAAAGGGCCAAAATGCTGCAAGGGCAAGTATGTCTGCCACGAGGCACGTACTTCACCAGTGACGACAAATCTTTTGGTTTGGATCAAGAGCCACGGTGATTGATTGATATGCAGGTCAACCCTTACTTCTCACAGTGCAAGACGATGGAGGCCCTTTAGCGGCGAAGCTTTACTTGTGCATAGGCAGGCTGCCCTTGATAGGGTGGCTGTCAGTCTTCTGCAGATCACCCTGCGCAGGAGATCGTCAGGGAGAACACCACCACAACGCATCTTGCATGCCTTGTCATGGGTCATGCATATGATGGTAGCTGGGCAGCCTCGTAGATTGAGGACCACGACGACAACCAATGCTGATCCTCAGCTGCTTGGCTCCACCTTACCCTGTGTCATCTGTGTCATTCTGCGGCATGGGAGGGCAGGGCCGGCAAGACCAGTTCACGTCAGCACGTCAAGCGAAGGCACTGTCTGAATCCTTATCAGCAATGTGGTGGCATCAGAACGAATGGCACCCTGGAGCTGCATTGGACCACGTCTTCACAGCTCAATCTTTTCTGGGCTTAAGCCCTTAACCATCTCAACCCTAAGCCCTCTCTTAGTTCCACCATAGTCATGGCACCATGTTGCCGGAATAGCGGTTCAAAGAAGCTCCCTCTCTGTGGCAGAATGAGGTGGTTCTAGTCCTTAACGAAATCCCTACAGTGCAGTTCGCGGAGCTTTGCGGGAGCGAAAATCACCCATCTCACAGCACATGGGAGAGTAAGGCGTCCCCTATTCTGGTGAAACCTGCTGCCACGGTGGCTATTATTGCACCGAGGCCTGCCGCTGCAAAATTGCATGCGCTTGTGATCTGATCACTCGGTGTATGTTCGCGGCATTCTTGCTACAGTGCTTGCCAGCAGGTCAACACAAACTGGTTGCAGTGCGACCCCACCAAGGCTGGTGGTCCGCATTTTGTGTACCGAGCCCAGAAATCACTTCGAAGAGTGGCCAGGAGCCAGAGCAGCAAAGCTGACCCTGAATGTGTACACGTCCCCAGGTACAAGCCAACGGCAGAGCTAAAGCAACTTGCACGCACCGGAAGCCTACGCTGGTAAAACTTCCGGACGTCTTGAGTGTTGTGCCTCGAACCTGGCATCCAAGGGAGCCAAGCAAGGCGCCTCTTTTTACATACTACGTCTACAGGGCCGAAGCAGCTGGCGCTGTCGCCCAACGGCAAGAAGAGTGCATGGCGACCTGGTGCTACTTTGACAGCTTGTGGAGCATGGTCATGGCCGGCTAGCTATCATGAGCTTGCTAGGACTACACTGACAACGTCAACGCGCGCAGCTTAGTACGGATGTTGTGTCACTGCTGGTGCTACGCAGGGGAGCCGCGCTTTCACGCCACGTGAGATTCAGACAGCAGGTTGGAAATCTGGCTGGCACCATGTGGTACCTGCACAACGAGGCCTGTCGTTGCTGCGTCCGTGCTGATGTCACGGCAAGCTACCAATGCCCGCAGGTGGTGTGGATGACGCCCCGAAAGTTCAACATTACAACGCTCCTGCGCCGTCACAGTTGGGGGGGTTACGAACATGAGGGACCCCTAATAGAGACCCGAGAAAGTTGGATTCCATTATAAGGACCCCATTAAGGTACCCCTATTTTCGTAAACCCACAGCTCATGTCTATGCATGGATGCGCCCCGAACTTGTGCCTGCGAGGCTGCAGCGCTACAAAGTCTCGAGTCGAGCCACACAGCCTCTTTTCAACCTGGGCATGAACTTCGGAGCCACGTGTCAGCACTCCATCGAACTGGATGTCTCTGTGTGGACACTGGGGGCTGCCGGTGGCCGGGTGACCGCTTGGGGCGAACCCTTGCAGTAGATTGAACCAAGGTGCGCTACGCTTATGATGCGGCGCAGTGCACTGGGCCATGGAACTGCGACCTCAACTACGGAAGGCCAAGCCCATCGTATGTGTTGCAGATCATCGCGTCTGCACGAGCTGAGAAGTTTGAGCAGGTATGGCTACTTTGTCGGGTGCAACAATCTGGGCGAGTTTCCGTTTCCCACATACAAGATCTATTACGAGGGAGCCAAGTGGCAGCCTAAGTGCGGCATGGGCTCAGTCACCCGAGCACGTCTGGCCAGTCCAATTGTTCCGCCGGGCACTGCAGGTGGTACGCCCTTCCGGGGCCATGCCCAGCAAACACGTGGAAGGACCATCAAGGGTCAGGGGTCAACCAGAGGCAGTGCAAGCACATGCGTGTGCTCTGTGTCAGGAGAAGGATGCAACCTGCATTCATGATCAGCCAGGCGGCCGCTGTGTGGGGGCCTTGATCAGGTGTGGGTTCAGGCCAGTCTGGTCCTTTCAGTCCAACATTCATCAGCATCCGTCCCATCTGAGGAAGGCACGCCAACAGGTGAAGGAAACTGCACGTACAGCATTGAGCATGCGGGTGAATCTTTGCTAGCAATAGCTGCTGAGATCCATGCTGCAGTTTGCTCGCGCGCGGTGGCACGTGCAAGCCAAGGAGATTTCTATTGACGAGATCGAAGGAATCAAGAACTATGCAGCATTTGTCAAAGAAGGGTGCCCCATGTTCATTTTCAATACAAGCTTTGTCAAGCCAAGCTGTCATTGTTAGTCTATGTTTCGGTCAGACAGGTACGAGGAGTTCAACAAGACGGCAGACAAGGGAGTCGGTCTAGACTTCTGGCCTTTCTGCTGCATCTATTTTTGCATCTCAGGCGGTTGTTTCCCGGTTGTTTTGCGATTTTTATTCCCTGAACCCTAGACCCTAAACCCTAAACCCTGAATCCTACTCCCCATGAGTCAAGATCTCGGCGTGGTTGCAGGAACAACATGAACGACACCGAAGCCAATAACAAAAGGATGGCCAAGGCTCCGTTTTTTTGTTGCCTCGGTTTAGGGTTTAGGGTTTGGGGTTTAGGGTTTAGGGTTTAGGGTTTAGGGTTGTTAGCCGCTTGCCCCGGGTCGAGGTGGACAAACTCTTCAAAGAGAAGTACCCTGACATGGCCAGCCGCTTCTCTCGCAAATCGCGCCACAAGGGCCGACTGCGGCGATTTTTAGCTCCACGATGCGACAGACACGGAGTCACTGAGGCGATGCTGACTTGCCATCGCCCGCATGCGATTTCAAGATGGCCCCGTTTCTCTGCAGAGACATGTTAGAGCTCTTCAAAGCGCAGAGTCAAGCATGGCTACGTACATGAGAGAGAGAGAGAGAGAGAGAGAGAGACAGAGAGAGACAGAGAGAGAGAGAGAGAGAGAGAGAGAGAGGGAGAGAGAGGGAGAGAGAGGGAGAGAGAGAGGAAGGGAGACAGAGAGCCGGTCGCTGTGGTCTCAATGGACCTGACTCACCCTCGGGCGCGCTTCGAGCGCGGCGGGGCACCCCTAAGCCCAGCAGAAGAAGAAGAAGAAGAAGAAGAAGAAGAAGAAGAAGAAGAAGAAGAAGAAGAAGAAGAAGAAGAGGAAGAGAGAGAGAGGGAGAGAGACCGAGAGAGAGTGTGTGTGTATTGGCCTGGCGGCCTGAGGTTCTACACAGGTACTACAACCACGACCACTACAACCACGACCACCACCCTACCACCACCTTGCACAGACCTCCCCTCAGAATTTCCACCTCTACCAGGCTAAAGTGGTGCCATGTCCGTTAGCAACGAAACGTCTCTGGTTTCTGCGGCCCTATCGCAAGGATGCGGCACCTGGCGACAAGTGCTTCAGCGCTGTGCGCTGGGCCATGCAGCATGGCAAACGCCTCAGTGGCCACAGTGCTGGGCCGAAGTGTCGCGTGGAATTCGCATGGCCCAGGCATTCATGCTCATCCAGAGTGGTACCCTGGCCTGACGCCTTCCTCCAGCTTCGGAGACTTTCAGGCTCCGGAACCGGCCACAACACTTGAAGAACCATGGAGGCCCTTGTGACAGTTGTGTTCCCACCATCGCCTTGCTTAGGCGCAGGTCCACAAAGCCAGGGCCTTTATTTCCAGAAGACAAAAAAGCAAACGCGGCATAGAAAGTGATGTCACGTGCCTTCGGTTTGATGTACCATTGATTGTTGCCTAGAGGGGGGCGGCTGCAATGCTGAGGCCACACCGGATGTTTGCCCCATCCCCTGCATCGGCAACGCAAAGCCAGCTAAACCAGCGACTCCAGCAGCGCCTGCAGAAGCTCCCGCGGACGCGCCCACGGAAGCGCCCGCGGAAGCGCCCACCCCCGAAGCGCCCGCGGCAGCGCCCACGGCAGAACCGGCAGCAGCTGAGACAACCACCCCACCTCCGGTGGCCCCTGCAGGCTGCCAAGCCGCTTGGTGTTTCCCTTGATTTAGTGCCCGGGGTCATCGCATGCCAGAAGCAGTCAGAGTAAGTGAGAGCGTGTAAGAACTCTGTGGTCGCAAGGCCTCTCTCGAGCAGGTCCGGCCATAGCGTGCATGAAGAGCTAAGATCTAAGGATGCTCACCCGGGGCAGTCTTGCTACTCAGCCGTTCGATGGGCCATGCGCCATGGTGCCTTGGACATCCTTGGACTTCGGACCGAGGAGTCTTTCTACATTCCGCATGGAATCGCCCCAATCCTAAAAACCGAGGAATTCGAGAACATCCGAATTGGTACCCTGGCCTGACATCCTCGTCGAGTTTTGCCGACTTCCAGGCTCCGGGTCACTGTGTGCGTTCTTGCGTGCTCGTTGCCGCGCCCCGACGCCGCGCGCTGCGCATGCTCCTTCGCGTGTGTGTTCCTTGGCATCTCCAGGCGCGGGTGCACAAGGCGGGGCGGCCTGAAAGTCAGAGGATCCGGCCCGGGACCAGCCACTAGCAAAAAAACTCTCTTCCTCAGTGACTTGCTGCAGGCCACGCCTGGCAAATGCCCTCCACCTTGCACCCGCCGCTGAGCTAGCAGCCAGTCACTGGCAGCTACAGCTAATGTTTCAATAGCCGGCGGAAGCGCCGTTGCCAGCGGATCGACCCAAAATGGGCCATGCCGCTGACGCTTTTCTCATCTCTCCCACTTCAAGTGCGCGCCAGTGTCATTTGAGTAGATGCGCCTGCTGGATTGAGTACCGCAGTGCGCGCCGCATGAACCAAATTGCTTGCTGCCCCGGCCCTTTGCATTTTGTGTGGGAGTTTGGGTTCCCAGCATGTTCCTTCGGCCAGGCGGTCCGGGTGAGTTCGAGTGGAGGCCGGCAGATGAGAAGGGCGGGACCTGTGAACAGCTGTATGCGACTGTGATAGATCGTTGTGCGCACTGCCTGATGCATGCATGCTCAGCACATGGTCGAAACTTGCTGCCACAGCTCCTATGCGCTCCTTGCATCTCCTTGCAGTCGTTGGCTCAACGCAATGGGGTGCAAGCCTCAGATCCCACCGGACCAGCTTGCGCATGCGCCGCCTTGGCGGCCTGGAAAAGCGGGCTTGGTAGCGTGACCCGCCAGGCTCAACATGCCGGTCGAGCCAGTCCGAAGTTTTAGATCTGGGCGCAGCTATCTGACGGAAACCTGCAGCCCGCAAGTTGTTGTCCTCTGCGTCCTTTCTGCGTGTTTCAGCCTGATGGTCGGTTTTTGGGCAGAAGATGAACCTGACCTGCGTCGCATTTTCGAAGTCTGCACGGGAACTGGGCGCACGCGAACCTGTCACTCGAACCCCTGGACGGCACTCTTCGTGGGGAACGTGCTTCTGGCTGCTACGGCCATGATGATGCAGGGCTATCGGCCTCACTTCGTCTTTCTGGGTGTGGTCACCCTGTTTGGGACTTGTGGCATCATCTCCACAAACCAGGCTCTGGCCGGTTTCTCGAGCCCCGGCAATATTGCCTTTCAGGCTGTGCTGGTCCTTGTCGGCGGCATCCAGGATTCTGGGGTGTTGGATCACATCTTCTCGAGGCTCTTAGGGACCGAGCAAAAGAACCTCAGAGCCCTCATACGGGCTCAGTTGGTCACTGCCTTCCTAGCTGCTTTTGTCCAGCAGATGACGGTTGTGGTGGCAGCCGCACCTGCTCTGCAGCGGTGGGCGCCACAAGCGGGCTTCACGTCACGTGAGATCTTGCTGCCCACTGCCAGCGTAGCCGGCATGAGCCAAAACTTTATGATCGTCACCTCCACTGTGGCCTTGACCATCTACCAGACCATGCCTGAAGCAGAGCTGCAGATGCTCGACCCAGCCCTTGGCTGCATCGTGCTGACCGCCCTCACGTGCGTGTACCTGGGACCCCCATGAAAGACATGTGTTTTCCAACGTGTTCCAGCAGTCCTGCACAGCTCTGTATGTTTACTAGCTAGGAAGCGGGGGGTGGGAGCCTCTCCCCAAACGGCAAGGGGGGGACACAGGAGGATGTGCGAGGGATTCTGGGCAGGTACTGCACCCTCGCCACCAAACCACTTCTGGGCTCTGCGACCGTGGGACCTCCGAGCAAGATTGAGCAGCTCCGGCACCAGTGCAGCAACCGCTACTACCTGTCCTTTGAAGTCGCTAAGGGCTCCTTCTTGATTGGCTCTACTGTTGCTCAAGCGGGGCTGATCTCTCAACCCGGGGTTATCCTGGTTGATACCGACTTTGAAATGGACAAGAAGATGGAAGCTGGGAACTTCCTCCACTTCGCCGCCACGGCGGCGGGAGTTGCACCTCGGAGGATACCTTCTTTTAAATGTATGCATGGTCATGTTTACATGGTTGCGGCATGCGTGTTGGTTTTACATCCGGTTGAATGTGCTTCTGCTAAGGCCATGCTAGATGTCGTGTGTAGGACGGGAGAAGGGTCCCCGCCACACCTAGGAGAATCAGAATAAAGCCGTCACAGTTAGGGAAAAACAACAACCCCGCCACACGCTCCCGAACCTTGTCATCTTGTGGCTTCAGGGTTCCGCAAAATCAAATGCGCTCCGTTTTTGAAAGGTGTGTGTGTGTGTGTGTGGATGTGGGTTGGTCGTTTGCATGGTGCATCGCGCAAGACTCGGTATAAACTAAAACCCTAAGCCCTACACCACGAACCAAAGTCAGACTCGAAATCGCCCTGCGATGTGGACTTGCCCCGGCTGTGCAGGAGGGAAACTAAGCCCCAAACCCATCCAAACCCCAAACCGCGGTGTTTTGGTGTTGGTTTCCCATCCGAGGCCCAGATCCGCAACCGGAGCCCGGGGCTGATGATGAAAGGCGTCGACCCCCTGGCGGTCGCGCGCCGGACGTTGAGTTTTGTTGCAGGGCTTTAAAAGGGTCCACTTCCGAGCCTCTCGAGGGGGTTCAAGAAGTGCACCAAAAGGATGGTGGGCTTGGAAAGAGCTCGAGAATCAACATCAGTACTCTCGTTATGCTAGCATGCTCCTACTTTCTTACCATGACTCTAAGTATTCTTACATGAGGGTTGTATTCTGTTATATTTTATGCGGTTGTATGGGTCTCCTTTTTGATTGTTAAAGGATATTAAAGGTTCTGGGCGCCCAGCGCCATCGTCGGCGGCTCTTCGAGGTCGGGATTGCTCCCGGCTCGGCGCTGGTGGGTTGTGGCCTGGGCTGCAGCTGAGCTTGCCCCCCCCCCCGTTTCTTAGTAGGGAACGGGGGAATGAAAGGTGCCCTGGTATAGTCCCTTAAAGGGAATAAATGTATATATATGATTCAGCCCCGGCGGGCCCCCCCCCCCCCCCCCCCCCCCCCCCCCAATGGTACCCCCCCCCCCCCCTGTGGTGTGGTTGGGGGTTGGTTTTAGGGTTTTAGGGTTTAGGGTTTAGGGTTTAGGGTTTAGGGTTTTAGGGTTTAGGGTTTAGGGTTTACGGTTTAGGGTTTTAGGGTTTAGGGTTTAGGGTTTAGGGTTTGCCCGCGGATGGGGTACTAAGATGATCCCCCCCCCCCTGGTTGGTGTGGTTAGGGTTTAGGGTTAGGGTTTAGGTTTTAGGGTTTTTAGGGTTTAGGGTTTAGGGTTAGGGGGTTTAGGGTTTAGGGACCGTAGAGTAGGCTTGGGGGGGGGGGGGATACCATGGGGGGGGGGGGGGGGCCCAGGACGCTCGACGCTGAACCATATATATATATATATACATGTACTTTGAGTCGTAGTACTTTTTGGAGGCGCACCGACACAAAGCTTCTGGATTTGTCTCAGGGGGTTGATAGTGGACTGCAAGAACCTTCCGTATCATTCCTCCTCTCTGTGGGGACGAGTCTTACTGGTCATCCGTCCCTGGAGTGCAAACTGCAATCCCATCTTCTCAGAAGCCCCTGAGGCAAGTTGCCCATCAGTCTCAACCAGGCCTGGGCAGGTCTGGGAGGTGGAAGGATGTGCCAGGAAAGCTTGAAAACATGATTCTTCTGTCGATGTGAGACAGGAACTCGAAGGAAGGAATGCAATGCTTCAATTGGCAGCTCGATGGTCGGATCGTTGACGTGTTCCCTGGCCTTCAGGCCACGTGCATTGCGGCGCGCCGCCCTCAAGCATCCATGACGATGGCAAGCCCTTACCCACAGCGACGTCCATTCCGCTCCCCAGGCCATGCCCATGATCAATGATGTCTAGCGAGCGGGGGGTTGATCTAAGGTACAGAGGTTCCACGTCAAACTCACAACCTGACTACTCAACATCCAGAACATTTCTCTATTCTGCAAGCTAAACTTGGGAACAGCAGACATGTGACTTGACAGCTGCTTTTGAAGTGTCTGTGAAACATGTCAGACTCCTTAACAGGCCCAAGAAAAAGTTCACATTCGAGATGGGCATAAGGCGTCGGGATTTCAATTTCAGGTCACATGGACTGGTCTTTGGACTGATGGGATTGCGGACATCATCTCATGGTTGCAGCAGACTCCTAAGGTGATTCCGGTGATTCCCCCAATGCAGACATCAGCAGCATCGAGCTCGGGGAGTTCAGGGAGAGTCTGTGCGCACCTAGACAGCAGTATTGCGTGTGGTTGAGCATGTTCTGTCATCTTGGCTGCGTGTAGCTTCACATGTTTCTCTGCATTTACAGGCTGGAGACATACTGTTGGTGGAGGCCTTCCTGGAGTTTGCCGACTTACCTGAAGCAGCACGTCGGAAATCTTGTCTGTGCCACCCTATGCCTGGCCACATGTGGGGGTTTCCGACAAAAAGGGGAACCCGAAAATAGACCTCCAAATAGTAGGATTCCCTTGTAACAAGGACCCCAACAAGGCACCCCCTAATGTCGAAAAATTCCCCATAGGTCTCTGCCAAGGTCGAGCGGAATTTCAGTTTCGTAGCGGTGGTTCCGGAGTCGGCACCTCCGCGACACGGACGCCGGGTGGATCAGGGCAGAGGTCTCTTTGTCATAGTTGGGTAGCGTTTTGCATGTTTAAGGGTACTTAAACCCAATAAGGAATAAACAATTAAAATTTTAGTACTATCCCAATCATGAATCAGAGGTTGGCTGGGTCTGCTGCTGCTGGCATTCGTCATCGTCTGCTCTGTGCTGTCCCTCGTAGAGTTTCTCAACGTTTTGGTGTTGCGTATGCCATACATTACTAGTCGAGGGTAGGAACAGAGGTGAAAGCACAGACGCGAAGCTTTCATGATCAGGAGAGACAGAGTGCCAGTGCCAGAGTCAGTTCAGGGAGACGAAATCAGTATTCATAAGGCTAAGTTTGAAGGGGTCAGATGATGACAGCAAACAGTAATGAGGGCAGCTCATGAAGAATGGACTGCAAATGGAAGGCTGACTTACACTCCACTTCTAGGGCCCAGGCTGCAAGGGTGAAATGTGGAGGAAAATGCTGGCAGGCAAAAGGGCGGCAAAACGGAAGGGCTTGAGGCCCGTTCTTTAGATGGCAGGACAGCAACTCGCACCCCATGCGACCCCCCCCTTGCTCACCTGAGAGTCTAGAGCACTTGGGAGGAGCCGAGGGCTGCTTTGCACCGAGCTGCATATCCCAGCATCCGGATTTTTGCAACACTTGAGGGTTGAGCTTCCTCCATCACCCGTCGAGCAGCCTTCTGCATCATCCTCCTACATCATCCTCCTACATCATCCTGCTGTCATCGTAAGAGCGTCAGGAACTTCTGCGACCTGGTGTTTTTGGGTCTATCAGCAGTCGGCCTGTGCATTCTCCTGAACATCGTCCACCGGGAAGCAGCTGCTCGGAAACAAAAGACTCGCCTCACCACCTTAAGTGTGTGCCGGGGCTTTCTTGATTTGGGGGTTTACGAAAATCAGACCCCAAATAGTAAGATTCCCTGATCAGAGGACCCCAAAAAGGTACCCCTAATTTCGGAAACCCCCCCATAGTCTCCCTTTTGCGAAACCCACCCATAGTCTCCCGTTTGCGTGCAAGGATGCGGATGTCCTACGAAGCTTCTGTTTCGTGTTGGTGAAGCTTCTCCAGCCCCCGAACCCTAAACCCTTAAACCCTAAACCCTAAACCCTCAAACCCTAAACCCTAAACCCTCAACCCTAAACCCTAAACCCTAAACCTAAACCCTAAACCCTAAACCCGAAATAGCCTATTGTGGGTGCCAGTGTGACGAGGTCCTGCAGCGCCTGAACCTTCCGATTTTCTTGACCATTGCTGGAGGCCTGGGCGTGGGACAGGCCCGGGCTGCAACCTCTGGTTGAGTTTAAAACTTTAGGGTTTAGGGTTTAGGGTTTAGGGTTTAGGGTTTAGGGTTTAGGCATTACCAGGGTTACCCAGTATGTTTAGTTTAAGGGGTTCATTACCAGGCTTACCAGTATGTTCAACTTAAAGTTTAAGGTTCTGTACCAGGGTTACCAGTATGTATCATTTCTTGTAACTTTGAGAGCCGGTGTCCTGAGGCCATCAAGGAGAGCGGGCTGGGCAATGCCTGGGCGAAGCTGGTCATATCTGCTGGGCGCCATGCAGCCCTTGGGCATCCACTGGGCATTCTGGTAGCACTGTCCTTCATCACCTCGCTCCTGGCAAATCTCATGTCGCATACTGCCACCGCTGCGCTGATGGCGCCCATTGCGATGCGGGTTTGCACTTCAGAGGGCATGTTGCCTGGCCAGAGTTGTGGGGGTTTCAAGACAGTCCCTGCTTTGGGAGGGTTTAGGGGGTTTAGGGTTTAGGGTTTAGGGACTTTAGTATGCCTTAGTAGGGATTCAGCTAGATGAAGGGGTGACGCCTCTTCTCCGCCGTGCCTCGCGAAGCATCGGCAGGAACTTGAAGACGACGGCGCTGGTTCTAGTCTTCTCGGCAAATGCAGCATTTGCCATGCCCTTCGCCACTGCTTCCAACATCATGATCAAGGGCCCGGTCCCCAGCTCCCTCTTTACATAGCCCCGAATGTATCAGTAGTATACCTATAGCATCTAGAAGACCATACCCTAAACCCTAAACCCTAAACCCTAAACCCTAAACCCCAAACCCTAAACCCTAAACCTTAAACCCTAAACCCTAAACCCTAAACCCTAAACCCTAAACCTTAAACCCTAAACCCTAAAGCCTAAACCCTAGACTTTGTTGGGGGCGCATGTGTTCTTAGAACATGATGCCTGCAATCCGGGCATCCTCGCCCGGCAGGAAGGGCGGCCTGTCGATCGAATCGACTTCACTTGGCAATTTGAAAGCCCAACAGCCCTGAAACATCAGCTAGTCCCTACTGTTTTCGTCTGGAGGCCTGGGACCGTATGACTTCCTGGATTACCTCCGGTTCGGGCTGCCCCTGCAGCTGATGTGCCTGCTCCCTTGCCGTAAGGCGTTTCAGGTTCAGGCTTCTCGAGCTCAGCATGGGGGTGGCTCACACTGCAAGCCGAAGGACCCTAATGATCACTAGCACTCGGTTGTGAGGCTACCACCCGCACCCGTAGAGAGCCCACAACGGCCCGGAAGATAGCCGAGTGTCTTCTGGACCAGGGCATCAGGGGCCATGCAAATCTTGTCTTGCCGGTTGGCCATGGCACGCGTTTTTTTTCACCCACCTCAAAGCCATGCACCCCAGACAAATGGGGGGTTTACGAAAACAGGGGGCCCCTGCAATAGACCCCCCAAATAGTAGTAGGATTCCCTTATAAAAAGGTCCGAGAAAAGTACCCCGAATATCGTAAACACCCAAATGACCCAAATGGGCTTAAGGAAGAGCTGCAAACCTTCGGGTCTCGAGATCCTGTAGCTCGTTGCAAAGTAAGCGGCCTTGCGCCCCGTTGCGTAGATGTGTGCAGGAGCCTTGCAGCCCTATTAGCCCAAAAAGTCCCAAAAAGTCACAAAAAAGGCCCAAAAAGTCCCAGAAAGTCCCAAGAAGTCCCAAAAAGTCCCTCCTTGTGAGGCTGGCCATCCCGGCGCTCTGCGCCTGGCAGTTCGGCTTGTCTGATCCGGATGCGATCCAGACGTGAGTGCGGCTGATGATGGCGGCTGATGGCCGCCGAATCATTATGGCACCGAGGTCTTCGTACTGTATGGTTTTTTGTTACGAAAATAAAGGATTTTCTAGAGGTCTTCGTAGTGTATAAGCCTTGGGAGGCTTGGCATGTCCTATGCGCATGTTGGGCTCGGCGCGTTGACCGTTGCAATCCCAATTGCGTGGCGCCGACCAATGACCAATACCAATGCCCGATGTGGCGGCCGCGGAGAGAGCATGCTAACGTCGGCAAGGAAAATCCAGAGTGGAGTCCCTCCATGAAGGGTCCATGCTTTCATCTTGCTTTGGCGGGGACAGGCCTCAGGCATTTCGTGCATGCCTACCTTTTCTGGATTGATCTTCGGGGTGTCGCATGCCATCCGTGGTTCGAAAACAGGGATGCGACAGTATGCTAACAGCTCTACATCCTCTCTGGTCCAGTGATACTGTGCCCGCGTAAGGAAGGACGACAGAGGCTTTGGAAGATGAAAAATGGAACGCCTGAAAGACAGAAAGGCAGAAAGACAGAAAGACAGAAAGACAGAAAGACAGAAAGACAGAAAGACAGAAAGAAGGAAGGAAAGAAGTAAAGAAGTAAAGAAGTAAAGAAGTAAAGAAGTAAAGAAGTAAAGAAGTAAAGAAATAAAGAAGTAAAGAAGTAAAGAAGTAAAGAAGTAAAGAAGTAAAGAAGTAAAGAAGTAAAGAAGTAAAGAAGTAAAGAAGTAAAGAAGTAAAGAAGTAAAGAAGTAAAGAAGTAAAGAAGTACAGAAGTACAGAAGTACAGAAGTACAGAAGTACAGAAGCAAAGAAGCAAAGAAGCAAAGAAGCAAAGAAGCAAAGAAGCAAAGAAGCAAAGAAGCAAAGAAGTAAAGAAGTAAAGAAGTAAAGAAGTAAAGAAGTAACGAACCAAAGAAAGAAAGGCCCCAAGCCGTGCAAAGCGTGCTTGAAAGCCTGTGAAGCTTGTAGAAACCCATCATGTAACCATTGTGTTGCACATGGGGGGGGGGGGGGGGGGCTGCGCCGCCCCCCCACCCCCCGCTTTTTAAAGCCGTGCAAGGCGTGCTTCAAAGCCTGTGAATCTTGTTGACACCCATCGTGTGAGCACTGTGGTTGCAAATTGGGGGGGGGGGGGGGGGCTGCGCCCCCCCGCTTCTTTTAAGCCGTCGCAACACACAGCAATCAACAGGACTACCTTCACCATTAACCGTCGCGAATGCACCAATAGCTTTAATGGTTTGTCTCGAGTTCATGTCTGCTGAGGGAATCTTGAAGGGCTTCAAGCATGACTTTCTTGCAGGTCATCTCCAGACTTGAAGCCTGCGACTCAAGCTGCGCAAGCCGTTCTCTGACCTCTTCCCGGCTCTGGAGTGGCGCCCACCGGCTACGGGGGCAGGCGGGCGAGCGAGGTCACTCCCTGAAAAAGGTAGCTTTGCTTCGAAGTCATCTGTTGTGCGAGTCGACATGTCTCCCTGGTCTCCCGCAGCTTGACCCAACACGCTGCATCCCGAGCAAAGAGAGCCAAATCAGCTTCTTCCGCTCGCCTCTGCGTTGACGCCATGACCATGATCGTCGGTCTGGGTGTTCTGCTGCAAGTTGGTATGATGTGGAGTGAAGCGGCGAGAGTCGATAAGGTGGACGTCGTAGCTGTCCTGCAAGACCAGGTTCAGCTCAGTGGAGCCTACGGGATTGCCGTCGCGGGCGACTACGCCTACGTCACAGGGCAGTTTGATGATGGGGTGTCGGTGCTCAACATCGCGGATCCCACTAGCCCAGCTGTGGTAGGGTCTTGGTCCATCAAGGACAACGATATCTTGGACTATCCCCAAGGCATCGCGATCAGAGGAGACTACGCTTACGTGAGTGGGTACTATGACTTTGTGTCATTCAACATCGCCGATCCCAGCAACGTGACGATCGTGAGCTCAGTGCGAGATTCTGCGCTGCTTCAGGGGCTTCATGATGTTGTTCTCGATGGGAACTACGCCTATGTTTCCTCTTCGTGGCAGAGCAGCTTTGTGGTGTTCGACATCACTGACCCGACCAATCTCACCGTCGCAGGATCCATCAAAGACTCCACCTTGCTGTATTCCGGCAGGGGCATTGACATCGTCGGTGACCTTGCCTATATGGTCACTTCCAACAGCAACCTTGACCTTGCTGTGTTCAACATCTCCGACCCGAGCAGCCCCACCCCTGTCGGCCTCTTCAACTCGGGAGGTCAAGTGGACGGAGCTTCTCGCATCGCTGTGGTCGGGAGCCACGCCTACGTGACAGCGCAAGGACCCAAGGCATTGGTGGTGCTCGACATCGCCGACCTGTCCAATATCACTATCCACAGTATGCTCTCGAATGTCACCCTGCTTGACCAACCCATGGGCCTCGAGATCGTGGGGAACTATGCTTACGTCTCTACTCTGCATGGCGTTGTGACGGTTGATATCAGCGACCCAAGCAGCCTCGCTCTCGTCGGCAATGTCCAAATTACTGACGACTTGTCAGACTCAACTACTTTCGCACACGGCAGGACCTTTGCCGTTGTCGGGAACCGTGCCTACGTGGCCTGCAACACTGGCTTCAAGCACCGTGGCGTGGCCGTGATCGACATCAGCACTCCAACCAACCTCAGCGAAGTGGCCTTCTTCGGTGAAAACCCCCACAGTAGCTTCGAGGAGGCCGCGGGTGTGAAAGTCGACGGGAACTTTGCCTACGTGGTCGGCGACGAAGGTTCTCTTACCGTGGTCGACGTCAGCAACCCGCACAGGCCAAGCGTCGTAAGCAGTATCTGGGACCAGAGGCTGGACGGTGCCGAAGGGCTTGCAATGGCTGGAGACTATGCTTATGTGGCTTCGAACGACTACGACGGCTTGGTCGCGGTCCACATCGCCGACAAGGCCAACTTGACCATCGCGGGCTTTCTCCAAGACGGCGCCCTCTTCGACGGTGCCACGGACGTGGCGATCGCCGGCAGCTACGCGTTTGTGACCGCCTATAGCGATGACGGCGTGACAGCGGTCGACATCAGCGACCCCAACAACCTGACGGTCGCCAGCCACTTCACAGACGGCGCCCTCGATGGCGCGGAGAATATCGTGATCGGCGGGAACTTTGCCTATGTGACGGCCTACGCAGAGGACTCGCTGACCATAGTGGATATCACCGATCCGTACAACATGAATGTCGCGGGCACCGTCAGGGACAGCAGACTTGATCAAGCAAGAGGCCTGGCGGTTGTCGGGGACTACGCCTATGTGGCTTGCCACAACACTGACGGCTTCGCAGCCATCAACATCACGGACCCGAGCAACCCCACCATCGTAGGCCTGGTGAATGCAAGTTGCCTTTAGACTTAAGAGGGACATCTTGTAAACTATGCTTACCTCTTTGCTAGGGTAGCTTGAAGTTGAATTCCTTAGCAAGACCCCAGAGGCTACGTCCAGAACTCGACCCTCCTCAAGGAGTCCTGGGGGGTCGCGGTTGATGGCAACTTCGCTTTTGTGACGTCAGAGGATCACCACTCCGTGACAATGATCGACATCAGCGACCCAAGCAACCTGACCATCGTGGGCAATTGGCAGCACCCCGCACTGCGCGATTCCCGTGGCATTGCGATCGCCGGTGCATATGCTTATGTGACCGGACACGATTCCGACTCCTTCTTGGTGTTCAGCATTGATACGACGACGACCACAACGGTGATTACGCACACAAACACCATGACGACCAACACCGTGACCGTCGTCACGGGGACCGTCACGACCGTCACGGGGACCGTCACGACCGTCACGGGGACGACCATCACGGGGACGACCGTCACGGTGAGTGCCACCGCCACTGCCACTGCCACGGCGACCGTGACAGTGACAGGCACCATGACAATGTCCATGACTACGACGGTGACGAGTCCGGTCACGGGAGAGTCAGACATAAGCTATGCTTTGCACAGGAAGGCTTCAGCTTTTGCCTCATTCATCTTTCTTGTAGTCTTGCAGCGCTAACTTCGAAAGAAGTTGGTGGAGAGCTGCAAGCTTGAACTGTACCTGCCCAAGATGAGCGACGGGGTGTTCGGAGGGTGTGTGCTTACTAGCAGCCGACTGGACTCTAGACTAGGCCTGACACAGTCGCAAGATGTGTTGATGTCGCTTCAAACGGGCAGGGCCTTTTTTGTCCAGATATACTGTGACCAGCTTGTACCCAATACACTGGCCAAGCTGTCTGCCTTGATTGGAAGGCACTAGTTACTTAGGATTTGGAGACCGACCGTGCTGAGACCGTCGTCACAAGCAGCGAAGCTACTGCTTGAAGTAAACCCCCTTTAGGATGGAGAGAAAAAGCAACTGCTGTGCTTGCAATGCGGGAGCCCCACAAAATGGAGGAGGCGGGTGCTAGGCCGCAGATCTGGTCCCGAATGCCGCCGTTGATGTGAAGGAGTCCGAGAGTTTCAGTTTCAGCTCGTACTGGGATTCACTACTTCTGCTCCCTTGCCGAACCGACTCACTTTGACTAATTGGCCAGTTCGTGCAGCATGCCGGCTCGTCTCGTGGCTTCGGAACAGCCGTGTGGCGTAGCAAAACTAGGCAGAGGTGTCATCGTGGTCCGTGGCATGAACCGGATCGCGGTCTCCTGCCGCATCACATAGGTGCTCGGATTTGGTTGTCAATATGTCTAGTGCCTCGATGTTCGGCTGCGCTGCCCACGGTTCCAGCAGTATCTGCGCGGTGCATGCAAGGATCGACGGATAGATGGATAAACAGATTGACAGACAGACAAAGCAGACACCTTGACAGGATCTTGGTGCCTTGCCCCTCTTTGTCCTGCTGGTCCGGCTGGTCGGCTTCACGGCCTGGGTCGCCTTCTGTGAAGCTTCCTGAAGGCCGAAGCACCAAACGGTCAGAGGTTAGAGTTGTGAACTCAGAGAGGGCCAGGGGTTTTGAAGAGCTGAACACATCAGGAAGGTTTCGTGAGGGTTTGGCAAGACCCTTCTTCTTCAGCCATCACTTTTGGCGAAACACTACTGGCATAGAACCAGGATGCATCGTGTAGAGGTCGCGGTTCTGATTGTCGGTGCTAGGGGGTCTGCATCTTTTTGTATCTGCGCATGTCGCAACAATTTCGGTGAATGATCGTCGTAGAGCGTGACGCTCGTGATGATTTGTGAGTCAATCGTGCCACCAGCCTCAGCCTTCTGCCAGGCCGCCGTGCATGGGGACCCGAGGGGCATCTACCAGGCAAGATGCAATGGCTTTTCTGTAGATTTACATAGGGCCCTGCGAAGGGCTGATGTGTTGGGAGTCTTTTGTATGGTGGTCCCTCGGAGCAACAGGTTGTCAAGGTGCCGACTGTCCTGATTTCGCCCACCTCGGCAGCTTCAGTCGAGCAGCTCCTAGATAACCGCGACGTGGGTTCACAAGTTCACAAGGCCTGCTCTTGAACAGGTAGGAGCCTGCATGGTGGACTTCAGGTCTAAAGCCAGGAGGTTGCAGTAGCATCTATCATCCTTCTTCAGCCTCCACCTAACCCAACCACCGACCTTAGGACCTTCACCGTAGCCTACTTCAGCCATACGCCAGTAGCCCCCAGCCGTGGTCGATGTACTCCTTGGCCTAGCCATGGCCAAGCACAAGAAGCGTGCCGCACCGGCCCATCGGTCAGCAGACTCGAAAGATTTGCCTCCGGGCTGGATTCGAGCCAAGGACCCCAGATTTTGGCCGACGTGGCAATCAGGAAGTCAGCTTCTATGTATACATGATACATGCAAATATATATATATATATATATGTGCAGATATATATATATATATATGTATATGTCTAGACTCTCTCTCAAAAGGCCCAAAGCTGCACACTCCCAAAAGCTCTCCTGCCTTGCGCTACGAATTGCTCAGGAAGCCCCGCCAAAAATGTAAAATATTCTTCCTTATGAGGGCCATATAGGGATTATGATTCTTCATTGCTTGGGGGTGGAGGGGGGGTGGGGTTCTGAAACAAATAGTAGTTTAGGGCTTTTCAGGCTAAGCGTTTCGGGTTTGGGTATTTACTTGCATGTATATACACTCACTATCTAAGTAAAAAAGGAAGGAACAAAACACAAACAAATAGCTACAAATCTATATGTGTACTTACTTCTTTGTTTATAGATATATATATATATATACATATATATATACACATGTATATACATATATATATATACACACACACACACACATATATATATATATATTTATTTATTTATTTATTTATGTTTTTAGCATGTATTATGCCGTATTCCTTCCTCTTCGTGAGGTCGAGTCACGCTCGAAGCCCGGGGCATACTTCTATGCTCATCCCGCCACCAAGCGGACACAGCTCGAGCACCCTGGGAAGACCAGGCGCATTCCTCTGAACCCTAAACCCTAAACCCAAAACCCTAAACCCTAAACTCTACACCCTACACCCTTTTTGTTGGCATGCGACAGCGCTCGGAGAGCTCTAACTAGTGACACCGTTTCCCGAGGAGGGTCCCCGCCCGAGCTTTGGTTAGGAAGTACGTGCCTCCGCACCCGGCACACTTGAGCTTTGCACCCTGTCTCCGCAGCTTATGGCTTGGGTGGACTCCGTACGGAGTCGCGGCATCCTCGCCCTCCTGGCATGGGAGCGCAGCTATCCGTGCGAGCAGCTTATAGGGGCGTCCAGAGCTCATGGTGATTCCACACTCCTTACACCTCACTCCGCTTTTCATGGCAACCCAGACGTGGTCTCCGCCCTTCAAGTCTCCGCTCGCAAGTTTTGCCAAGTAGTCGCGTTTACTAGTGGCGTCTCGCGCTTCAACGGGCCCCCTTTTCCTTGCTTCAGCACCCTTGAGGTGTTTCTTCCTGTCTGACATCCCAGCGACAGGCGGGTCTTTCCCACTCGGCAGGTTACTGATGAGCTCCGCCAATATAGCGGCTTGTCCAATCAGCGCCCTGTGGGTGTCCGAGTCCAGCAGCTTGAGTCTGGCCTCGTGTGCCCGGACTTTCTCCCGGCACCGCAGCCGGAGCTCCGTGCAGCAAGCATCAGCCATTGCGTTCACCTCACGTCGCCAAAGGCACTGCCCAAACCGTGCGCGGAAAGCTTCAACTGACTGGTGCGACCGAATCCAGGTAGCTTCCAAGGTCACCGCCTCCTTGGAGTCCCAAATGGCGTTCCACAGGGAATCCTGGCCCGGCCTCGGCCGCTTGAGTTTCTTATGAACAGCCTGAGCATCCATGGTGAGGTCAACTATACCAGTGACCCGGGCAAGGAGCTCTTTTATGGCCCAAGCCTCACCACGTGGGACAGTTTGCTCACCAACAAGACTTCCCCGCAAAGTGGCGACCTGCACAAGCTGCTCTCCATCCCATCGACAGGCGACCGCCGCCCAGAACACCCGGCGTGCTCGCGGGTCTTTGCCTATGGCGGTCCGTGGCGAAGACGTAGTGCTCACCGGCAAGCACACCGGCTTCTCTCCAGAGACCGGTTTCCTCGTAGATTGGCGCGTAGGGCTCCGCCGGGGTCCATGCAGTTGGCACCATGCCCCTGTACCAAAAACAGGGGGAGGGGTAAGTAAACTGGTTTTCGTCCCTCCATCGCCAAGTCCCAAGCTTCGGACAGTCACGCAGAACGTGCTGGAGGCCACCCCTGGCTCCACATCTGGCGCATCCCGCGTTGGCGGCAATTCCCATAGTTCCCTGCCATAAGGCACGGAGGGCATTGCGCTGCAAGGCATCGTCAACCCCTTTGAGAGTTCGTCTGGCCTGCGTCCAGTCAATTCCGGCCTCCGCGCCAGCAGCGCCTGGTGAACTCGCAATGAGCTGGCGCCTTTTCCTCTGCCAAGCTTCAAAGAAGGTCTCCGCCATGGTGGCCTCTTCCACCGAGTTCTGAAAAGTCCAGTGGTGGGTGCAAACAGCTGTTTGCCAATGGTATAGGCCCTCAGAGTGGATGTCAACCTCTTTCAAGTAGGCAACGGTGGCCGTCAAAGGCCCACACACGGTGCGCCATGGCTTGCGTTTGCGGTCATGCTCGCGCCAAGCATGCGCCCATGCAGCTTCCAGCTGTTTCCTCCGCTCGGAGGGCCAGTTCCTGACAATGCGCCACCACACGCGAACAGCCTGCGTGGGAACCCAGGCGCCAGGGTCCCGCAATCCCGGGGCCTCCATGGCGAGATGCGCCTCGATGGAACCCGTTTTCCGCAGCCCAGTGGCCCTAGCGAGGTAGGTGCGGAGTAGAGCTCTGTAGCGGGGCGCCGCTCCCATCCCGGCGTGGCCGAAAGCGGCGACAGTAAGGACTCCGCCTTTCGCCAAACGCCGCCTTAAGGCAAGAGGAACTCCCCGAAGTTGTTTCAAACGAGCGTTCCGTTTGTTTGCCTTGGCAGTCCGCTGGTCCTGAGTATGCAGTCTCCGCTGCCGCCCCAGGGACGTGTCGACACCCAGGTCCTTAAGCACGTCAGCAGCCTTGGGTTCCTGTTGCAATCTCAGTCGCTCAACCTCCCTTTTGGCCTCCGCCGAAGAGCACAGGAATCCGGACTTTTTGGTAGAGACTTGGTGTCCCTGGGACTCAAGTTTGGCAACAATGGCCCGGTATCCCATCACGGCTCTGTACGCGACCAGGGAAGCCGAGGTGTCTTGAAAGTCCAGGGTGATATCGTTGTACCAAGTGTCTATCCTATCCAGTCCCCGCTGGCCCGTCATTTCTTCAAGAACCTGCCAAAGGGCAAGCTTCCCCAATATTGGCGCGTACTTGCATCCTGGCAGGATGCCGCGCTGTGGAAGGATTGGCTCAGTGGCCACCCCCTCCCCTTCCAATATCCGGGGACCTTTGTGCACCTGCACAACCAATTCCAGTACACGCGCAGGAAAACCACGCTTGAGACCAGCCAGGATTAGGTCAGCGTACTCGATTCGGTCGAAGAAGTTTGCGAGGTCCACCGTGACGCTCACCATGTGCCGGCCCGTGCGTCTCGCGACTTCTCCCCTGCACGCAGCAATGTCGATACAGTGGCCGCCCGTCCGGGCACGGTCCCACGGTGCGCACTCCAAGGCCCCCGCCAACCAAGCCTCAACTTCGGGTTGTTTTGAAGCACACCATATTCGGTAAACGACCCCTGTAAGCGCGATCGGACGCTCAATGTCCGTGTCTTTATCCAGCAAAACCACTCTGTGGATAAGTAGTTGCGCTGGCCATTTGCGCTGCAAGTCCACTTGCTGAAGTATCCAAACAAGACAGGACACCGCCTTTGGGGAGAGGGAAGCGAGGAGCTCATAAGAGATCCCATCCCTTCCTGCAGCCTTTGGGGTCGCCGCCCTGACCGCTTTAATAAGGGCAAGGCTGCTGGCACGGTCTGGCACAGGGGTCATAGTCACAGCCTCTTCCAGCAGTTGCTTGGCCTCCGCCCAATTTCTGCTGCCACTGGTGGATGTCCAAATGGACGTCCACTGGGTGGTTCGGGCTTTAACCCTGCTGGCTTGGTCCAAATGTCTGAAAGGCCTCTGGGCTGGCACCTCATGTTTGCGGAGGGCTTTGTACAAGCCTTTGAGGCCACGCTCCTTTGCACTCTCCAGCCATTCCTGGTATGCCGCTCGGCCAGCGTCTCTAGCAGCGCCGAAGGCGGCGCGCGCCTGAACCTCGGCGACAGCTACAAGAAACTCACGGTCGGCATCATCCCAGGCGCGACTAGGAGTTTGGAGCGCAGTGTGGATGACATCCCAATCGGCGTCGGCGTCAGTGCCTTTTTGCCAGTGCTGCTGCCAATCAACGCGGAGGCCCTCACAAAGCGCGTGGGCCTTAGTACGAAGGCCAGTGAGCATTTGGCTCCAGAAGGACCCCGCCCGCCCTTTCCATACCCTGTGAGGTGAGTTTGTTGGCACTAAAGGCTTCACAACGGTACGGAGCCTCCAGCCCCGGCCAACAACTTTGCCCCCATTGGCACGGTTGTACGCCAACTCGGCCTGCGCCGCCCAAGCAGCATACTCGACCGTAAGCCGGTCTCCGCCTATTTGAAAACTTCTGTCGTCAGGCTGAGGCCTAGTAGCCGACGCAACCCAATCCTCATCAGTGAAAGCTGCGACAGTGAGTGCCGGGAATTTCGGCATTTGAGGCAGGGGGACGCATCCATCGGCAAGATCAACTTTGACAAGCAAGGCCCCATGAGGCTTCCAAGGCACAAGCCAATCGACTCTAATGGACACCAGCCCAGCTAGGCAATTGGATACCAGAGCCATATCCAGGACCCCGCCTGTCGTGATAGTGTCCTCATCTGGCGCCAGAACAACGCCTTTGCTTTTGGTGACCCCTGGTAGGGCGGCCAGCTCGCTGGGCGCGATATTCCAATCACCAAGGGCAATGTAAGGCGTGCAAGAAGCAGCAAGAAGCGCCCACAGCTCCTGAAGCACTTCCTTATTGGTGTTACCCGCGGGGCTCTCAGTGTCGCGAAGATACAACGAGACTAAAAGAAGGTCGAAACCTTTGCAACGCATAGTCACAGCCTGCCACCCCGCGCCACCCAGCACGAAAGTACCAGAGTCCCGAAGGTTTCGGTGCAAAGGCCCGAGAACCATAGTACCTCCACTATCACCCCCCTTGGGTCCCCGCCCCGAATCTGCAATGTAGGCCTGGTAGCCAAGCTGGCAAAGAGTGTGCCTTTCCTCTTGTTTTTTGCTGCCAGCAAGTTTACACTCCTGAAAAAGCCCTAAGGTCCCAGCCTCACTTAACAGCCAATCTCTACAACCAGAATTCCAACTGGTTACGTTGGCTGAAACCATCAAGAGCGCAGAAACGTCACTTTTCCCATCCATCGCACTGCCATCACCCTCCTGTGAGACTCCTCTCGCTGAGGTTGTAACAGTACTATGTTTGGTGCTCTCACGAGCTGGTTTCATTTCTTCAGCATTGCTTTCAAAGGTCTCCGCTCTTGTGTGAAACACTACTCCCGGGGTCTGCTTGGTCTCCGCCTGTTTGCGCAAAAGGCCGAGGTGTGATGCTGAAACAATGGCAGGGTTATTGGCTGCACCGGGCCCTGCCGGTCCGGCCTGACCCGTCCCGGTCTCGCCACGGTGGTCATCGCCAGCCCCAAAACATTGGGTCCGCGTACCACGGCCCTCAGCATCTCCATGTTCCGCCCCAAGAAAGCCTACATCGCCACCAGTGCGCCCTCCATTGCGTTGCTGAATGGAGTTTGCACCAGCCATTTGCTCAGCAGGTCCCCGCCCGTTTGGGTCTCCTCCCATTTCCGTTCCCGTGCTACCCATCATGCTTTTCCGCAGCCGCAGATTGAGGCTCAGGTATCTCAGACATCTGCGCGTCCGGGATTCCCTCGGTTCGCTTCTTATGGTCTCCGCCTTCTGCAGTTGGCACGGGCTCCGCCGGCCGCTTTTGTCCCCGCTGACCCCTAGGCAGACTTGCCAAGGCATCCGCCTGTGCCTCAGTGAGCGCCACGCCCGCTTGAGACAGGACGCCCTGGAGACCATCCATGAAAGCCCGATCCTGAGATTCTTCGGTACCTGCGCTGCCCAACTGCATGGAGAGGACCATTGTTGCGAAATCTTGACCCGTAGCTGCCGCCTCGGCTTGAGCGGTTTCAAACTCGGCTTGCAGTTCATGAAGCTTCTCCAGGGCGCTCTCATACACCATCTTGGTCTCCGCCACCCGCGCTTCCTGTCGAACCTTCCGATAGCCCAAGTCTCTGAGTTTTGCCGATGCGTCCTTGTACTGTTCCGCTGCCGCCTTCGGGGCATCCAGCCTGGATGGGGCCGTAGGCGGGGCTGGTGGAGTTGGTGGCAACGCCCAACCCTCGGGCAATGCCTCCTTGATGGAGTCAGGCAACCTATCCCATTCACTTCTGATGGCCTCCGCCAAAATTGGATTAGGTAGCTGGTTTCCCGTATCAACCAGTTCCCCTTCCGACTTCTCAGGCCACCTTCGGTCTCCGCCGAAACCCTCAGACACATGCGTGGAAAAGTTGCCTGCTGCAAGGTCACGACCCCTTCCCCCTGCCTTTCCTCCTCGTCTTCGCGAGGATGACAGGGAGCGTGAAGGCGATGAACGTGGCAAACTGGGAGCTTTGCCCTTCCAACCCTGCGGCTTGTCCTCCTCGCTCCAGCAGCCGGTTGCAGTACGCCACGAGGCCAGCCAAGGAGTAGCGCATTTCTTGCACCCGCCATGTCCCTGGATACGATCCTCGTACAACCAGCCGCATCCCCTGAGGCACCACACATAGGGTCGCCGCCCGTAATGCCCGGACCAACTCCAATCCTGCGGCATGCTGGGTCGCTCCGTAGACAGGTCCTGTAGACCAAAAAGCTCCACAAGGGAGCCCAAAACCCCAACAAAAACCTCCCTGGGCTCATGCCCCCGAGCCGAAAGCCTTGAGCCAACAAACTCTACACCCTAAACCCTAAACCCTAAAAAACCCTAAAACCCTAGACTCTAAACCAACAAAAACCCTGAACCAAAAAAGCCTAAACCCTGAAGCCCTGAGCCAAAAAAACTCCTAAGCCCTTATCTCTCATATGGCTCCCCGTTTTTTTTGTGAGTTTGAGCCCACGATCTGTTCTCCAAAGGCAGACATCCAAAAGAGCGGCAGGGCCTAGGAGGAAGGCAGCTGTCGATGAAGGCCAGAGCCCATGGGGGAGCTGGAAGCCGGGGCGTGCGTTTAGGGTTTTGGTGGGTTTATAGATTTAGGGTTTGTAGGGTTTAGGGTATAGGGTCTTGGGTTTTGGGTTCAGGGTTTACGGTTTCGAGTTTCGAGGTTCGGGTTGAACAATAATGAACTCCTAAGATTACAGAAGCGGCAAGGTTCATATGATGTGCAGTGCTGTGTTGCTGTATGCCGTTCCTAAAGTGTGACCCCAAACCCTAAAGCCTAAACCCTAAACCCAAGGCCCTAAACCCTAAACCCTGAACCCTAACCCTAAACCCTAAACCCTACACTCTAAACCCTAAAGTGTCCTGATGTTTTGCAGGCGACCCCGAGGCTATGGATGTGGAAGAGTTCGAGGCAGCGCTGGGATGCGCTGGGATGGATTGGGGCACTTTAAGGAAACAATATAAGAATATGATCAGAGGACAAAAAAATTTCGCAACAGTGTGATGGCACATAATCGTACAAGAGTATAGCAGAGTGTATCACCGTGCTAGGATCGTCGAACATATTTATTCTTAAGGTATAGCACTATACTGAAAGCCTTCTATGAGGCACCTGCTTCCCTTGCTTCCCTCCTGAGAAGGATCCCGCGGAGAAGGCGGAGCGGCTGCGCCAGGAGGCCGAGGCCGCGGAGGGTGGTGCGGAGGATGCCCTAAACCCTAAACCCTAAACCCTAAACCCTAAAACCTAAACCCTAAACCCTAAACCCTAAACCCTAAACCCTAAACCCTAAACCCTAAACCCTAAACCCTAAACCCTACCTGGAGGTTCATGGGTAGCTAGAAGTCGGGGTTATAAGAATGGTAGCCTCCTTGGGTAGTTAGAAGTAGGGGTTATAAGAATAATAGCCTTTCCTGGGTCGTTAAAAGTAGGGTTTAATGAGAATGGTAGCTGTACTCTCACGGGTAGTTATAAGTAGGGTTTATAGGTATGGTAGCCATACTCTACTATAAGCCTTATTTCGGATGCTTCAGAACCACCTCCGTGAACCTCCCCAGAGCACCCCTGACGAACTGACCAGGAGGCAGAGGCCGCGGAAGCGGAGCGGCAGGAGATGGTGCGGCACCAGCGCGCGGCGAAGCGAGCCTTGCTGAGAGACGCGCCGGCCTCTGACCGCTTTCCCAACTCATGGCGTGGTTTTTGGCCCATGTGAGGGAGGGTCTGAAGGGAGTCATACTCGGACCCCATTATAAGGACGTAGTTCGAAGAGGTTCCCTGAATATATTCCGAAAAATGGCCTTTATCTTCCCTTAGATCCTGTAAGAAGGGTCCCCAAACCCCAAAGTACTACCTTAGGGGTCCAAGGTAGAACCGCATGAGGGGGTGTTTGCTTTTCCCGCAAGGCACCAGAAGACAAGAAAGAGGACGAGTCAGGCTCAGGCCAAGCATTCAAAATGTGGTGTTTCTTCTGGTGTCCTGGTTGCTTCTGCCCCGCTGCAGACGAAGACAATGAGCTCGTCTCCAAAGAAGAACTTGCACGATGGTGCCTTGTTCTGTTTTGGGTAGTCTTCCTTACATTTCGTAAACTTCTTTATCTACAGGTCAGGGAGTGCATGTGTTGCCATGCTACGGAAATTTCCACGTCTTGATCGTCAGGAAAGAGACGGAGGAGCAACGGGAAAGGGAGGAGGCACAATCAACCTCCCGAGACAGAGTGCACATGGCTGCGGCATTGTCTTGAAACAGCACAGTTGCCATTTTCAGCAATTGAACCCCCCCCAAAACCCCAAAACCCCAAAACACCCCCAAAAAACCCCCCAAGACCCCCCCAAAACCACACCAAACCCCCCCAAAACCCCTCCCAAAATCCCTCAAACCAACACCCCACCAAAACCCCCCCAAACCCCAGAACACCGTGCCTTCACTGCTCCTTGGATCCTGCTGGCTGGCTATTTACCGGGGCTCGTCTTGACTGTTGCAAGTGTTGACCAGCGCCTCTGATGAAAGGCTGAAGCAGAAAGGCGAAGAAAGGAAGAGGAGGACAGCCTTTCCCAAGCAAGCCTGGAGCGAAGCGTTGTACTACGAAATGCAGCTAACGGCTAACGTGAATCCATGGGATCAACGGAGAGAACCCTGCGCCTGGCGCCTGCGCCTGCGGAGCTTTTGCCGATCCCCAAGGCCCCAAGGCCTTCAAAGAAGGTCGCCCGTACTGGGTGGCTGGAGGTGTGGGGCATCGTATGGCCCTGGGGGCGTTCTAAGTTTAGGCATCCTTTGGGTGGCAGAGGAGTCTTCGTAGATGTATCCTATGGCGCAGCCTCATGCGCCCTTTGCATGTCATCCCGGTGCCAGAAGCTGAGAGTCGCACTTGGAAAGCTTAGGCCCGGGCAGTTTTGACCTTAAAATTCCACACATCGCACGTCATTGCACTGCCTCAGGAGCGCAGAAAGAGAGAAGCGGAGGAGGCGGAACGCAGGCGGCTCGAGGAGGAGGTGGCCTGCTAGCTCGGGTGAAGCCCGGGTGTCCTTTTTGAAGCCACGCCCCCCCGGAACACCCAGGTCGCTTTGAAACGTGAGGGGCGCTTTTTGGGGTTTAGCTCGCGGCTTTCGTAGAAACGACAAGCCGAAGCGGCGGGGGCCGACATTCAAAGTCAGCGGCGCAGAAATTTCAAAGTATGGCAAGCACGCTTCCTTTCGGCTTCTTTCACACAATATAATGAGTTTCACGCGTACACTTCGTTCCTTGTAAACTCATTGTGTTCTCATTCTAGTCTCAACATATGATGACTGTTGACTTCATGCCTTTATTGATAGAATTTGCATCCAGAGAGAGCACGAAGTCAATAGTGATTTCGGGTTTTTGCTCACTTCGCTCTTACAATTCACGCGATCGCTTATTTCATTCGCTATGTCTATTGCCGCACGACTCGTGCCTTTTTATGAGGAGTATGAAAGTGATAGGAACACTTGTTATGACTATTGGTATTCGTAATTCTCTACCTATTAGTATAGTGGTTCTACTGTTAAAGCCCCCCCCCCCCCCCCCCCCCCACGTCCGCCCTCCCATGATGTCAACTTAGTGTGGACCTTTCGTGCAGGAGAGGCAAAGAGAGGAAGAGGAAAGACGAAAGGAGGAGGAACAGAAGGCTTCGTCCAAGGGTTTAGGGTTTAGGGATTTCGGGATGTGAGCTTCTACAGCTCTAAGAGCGTACGAAGCCAGGTCCCGGCAGCAATGAGCCCGGGATGTAGGGATTTAGAGTTTAGGGTTGTGCCCCTCAAGGTTGTAATGTACTCCTGGGTTCCGGGAGGAGAAGATCGCCCTGTGGAAGCATCGCGTCGAGATGGCGCGGAAGGATTGGAACACTTTAAAAAGCCCCAAGGTTTCGGGTTTAGGGTAAAGGGTTTAGGGTTTAGGGTCTAGGGTTTAGGGTTGAGGGTTGAGGGTTTAGGGTTTAGGGTTTAGGGTTTAGGGTTGTTCCTGAATATGTGGGAGGTTCCGAAATTAGGGGGGACCCTCTTGGGGTCCTTGTCATAAGGGTCTCTATGGGGATCCCTTCTTTTCGTAAACCTCCATGTAATACCCCATGGGCGAGTCTACTCGTCGACTGCAGTCTACGGAAAAGGTGTGCCTTCGCAGTCTCTAGCGGAAAAGCCTGGACGCCCCCTCCCGCCCAAGTGCCCCTCTGCCAGTGAAGCATAGGATTTGCCACCAACAGCTGAAATGACATGAAGCTCATGTGTTTGTCGAGCCCTGGGTTTCGTGACTTTCTTGCGTTCCCCCCCCCCCCCCCGCCCTCCCCGCTGAGCCCAGAATTGGCAATCCGATCCCAGATGTGCCGGCACGGGGCTTGCAGGTCAAGCAACGACCCTAACCCATCAACCTCACGCTGACCCTTACTTGGACCCTGCTGAAAGATGGCTCAAGCTTGCGAGGCTCTGCGGCAGACAGGTTCCCAGTCATCAACAAGCAGCTGTAGCCAGCAAGTCTCGCTCCAGTGCCCTAACAATCCTAAGATAGGGATCATATTAGGGGGTACTATCATCCCTACTAAGCACTGTTGGTATAGCGGGGTACAATAGGGAACTTCTGATGGAACTTGGCTTCGGTCCTGCACATTTTCACACCCAATCCAGTCGTGACTTTCAAGAACGCCCGAACTCGTGGAAACAAAAGCTCATCGCCCGCGCATCGTCTGGATTATGGTGTCTGTTTTGCGGAGAGTATGTCGAGACTACAGGGGGCTTGTGTGTTTTCTGTGTAGTTGCAGCCCTGACCATCTTCGAGTGGTGGTTGCGAGTGGAAAATGACATGGCTTGCACCTGAAAAACACCCACATGAACCTACACCATGTGCTGCATGTGAGCGGAGTGCCTTTGGCGAGGAGGCCGAGTTCGAGCTTTCGATGGCGAAAGAGCGCCAGAAGAAGGTTTCAAGTGCTTGGAGGATTCGGCGTCAGGCCCCCCCACATGGTCGCTTGCGTCACGCTTGAGGCTGAAGCGGACAAGGAAGTGGCAAAGCAACTGGAGGCTCGAGTTTCTTTGCCGCTGTCAGTTGCAAGCTTCTGGAGCAGAAAGGTGTGTAGACAGGGCTCGCTCCATCTCGCTTCTCTAGGGAAGACTCTATGGTTGCTAGCAAACGTGCAGCCTTCTTGCAGAACTTCTTGCAGCTCCTTACGAGTCGTTGTCATCGAACCCTAAACCCTAAACCCTAAACCCTAAACCCTAAACCCTAAACCCTAAACCCTAAACCCTAAACCCTAAACCCTAAACCCTAAACCCTAAACCCTAAACCCTAAACCCTAAACCCTAATCGAACCCCTTGTGGCCCCGGCAGGCCGAGAAGCTGCGACAGGCTCTGCTGGAGCGCAAGAAGCAAGAAGCGGAGGCTGCCCCTTAAGGGGGTGGGGCCTTACTTCCCTTACTTCCCTTATTTCCCTTACTTCCCTTACTTCCCTTACTTCCCTTACTTCCCTTACTTCCCTTACTTCCCTTACTTCCCTTACCTCCCTTACCTCCCTTACTTCCCTTACTTCCCTTACTTCCCTTACTTCCCTTACTTCCCTTACTTCCCTTACTTCCCTTACTTCCCTTACTTCCCTTACTCCCCTTACTCCCCTTACTCCCTTACTCAGAAGCAGCAGCAAGTTGCTTGATGCCGGCAGGAGGAGAAGAAGAAGGCCGAAGCCGACCTGCGTCGAAAGGCCACGTGTCTCCGTGGGGGGTGGGGAGGGGGAAGCGAGAGCTGTTGATGATCTTTCGGAAGGGGTGTGCTTGTGTGCTTGTGTCTCTAGCAGCACAAAGTAGTGCAGTAGCCGTTTTTAAAATCCGTTGCCTTGTTTCTTGGCCTTGAGACTTTTTGCCGTTTTGCCTTCTCCTCCCGGCCCTCTAAGGCCGAGGCTGAGAGGTTGAAGAAGGAGATCGAAGCCAAGCATCAGAAGGTTCTGCAGATTCCGGTGCGCCCCCGATGCCTCGTGCTTTGCAGATTTGCAGTAGCTGTTCTTGCAACAGCTGCAGCTGCCGTGGCAACATGGTACGGGTTTCGGTGGTCTTCATCCTGTGGCATGTGGGATTTGGCAGGAGCCTTCTGATGAGATTGCGATGCCTTGCTTTGACGTCTTCAAGGGTGGCAACCGCATTGGACCCTCAGCTTTTGAGAGCCAGGGTCTGATTGAAGTAGGCAGTGCAAGCGACAGAAAGCCCCTTGAGTGTTCTAGCAGTTGGCTTGCTTGGTGGCGCTGCAGGACGCTTCCTCTTGAAGCCCCAGCAAAAGGCGTGGCTGATGGGTCGCTCCCCTGTGGGGATCGACTTCCAACTTGGCCCGAAGCTGAGAAGGGCCTTCTTTGCCAGCCACTGCAGTTCTTGCAGCTGCTGCAACTGGCAGTTATCATGGCCTTTATCTGGACCGCCGTAGTTCAGCTAAGAAGCCCCGGTGATGCATTCGTCTCAGGGTGCTGTGGCCTGAGGCCACGAGACCATTTCGCGGAAGCACGCCCAGGTCTTTGCACTACCACATAATATATATATATATATATATATATATTTATATTTATGCTAGTATGAATATGTAGTATTGCAGAATCACATACATAAATCTATGTGTTCATATTGCAGCGTGCGTCGCATCAGGGGTTCTGGTATGTCACAGATTCTGCGGTGGGCAGGTCAATCGGCAAGGTTGCTTTACGTTTCTGCAAGACCTGGGATCAGCTCACGGCACGTCGCTCAACGGGCAGAAGCACCTTGGCTTATTCTCTAATTCCAATGTTGTCGGTTTGGGGGTCTTGGATTTGGGAATTCGGGATTGGGTGCATAGGGTTAGGGGTGAGGGCCCTGAACTTTGAGCACGCATCTTGATCTGTTCGGAGACCGATTTTTTTCTGGCCCAGATGGAACAAGGGTTTAGGGCTTGGAGTCTAGGATTTGGGGTTTACATGGCACCTTTCACCCCGACTTCTTTTCATGGTCAAAGTCAGCGGATGCACTCCCGACGATAGTTTGCAGATCGCGCTGTGCAAGGCTGACGAAGAACACGTGGTTGCCCAAGAGCTTGTGCGCTTGCATGTCGTGTGGGAGCCACGAAGCTAAGTAACCGTTGTTGAAGCAGTCTTTGTCTCTGCTGCTGGTTTGGTTCAAGCCTGCCGCCCAGCGCTGGGATATCGGAACCCGCGCCGTGCCGCTGGCAAGTTTCAACTTCTGATGCATCAGAAGCTGCAAGGCCCCCCCGGTGCAGAATGCTGCTGTTCAGGACCTGCGCAATGCCTGCTGGCGTGAAAAACGCGTTCGCCGCGCTCGGCAGCGCGGAGCTCAAGACAGCGTTTCTGGAGATGTTCGGTCAGTCAGTTGCAATTTGGAATGCGTCAACAGTCCCATCTCAGCCTTCCGTGTCCTGCGCTGAGATTCCGATTCGGAGGAGGCTTCGGATCCCTGATTCCTGAGCGTTGCCCTGTGCAGCAGTACAACCTCTGATGCTTCAATTTCGTAGAGGGTCCCTGTCTCTGAGGACTCTGACCTTAACAGCCTTAACAGGTACCCAGAAAATTTCTGCCCGAAGTAAGAACCCCCCCCTGACTCCAGGAGGAGGTACCTGAGGAGCCGGTGGTCGAAGAGGCCTACGAAGCGGCGCCTGCGGAAGTGGAGCCGGACGGAATTTTTCGGGCGACTTTTTTTCCCGATTCTTTTTTTTGGGGGGGGGGTTTACGAAAATTTAGGGGCCCCTAAAGTAGACCCCAAAGAGTAGGGTGCCCGTAAGAACCCCGATAAGGTACCCCGAATGTCGGAAACCAAACCCCCCCCGTCCCCGTTTCTCCACTTCTGGGTACATGAGGCCATTCGGGCAGGTTTGAAAACTAAGAGGAGGGGATGGTGATGGTTTTGGAGCGCAAGGGCTACCATGAAGTCACTTGCAAAGGGTCTCCACTGTGCCAACGAGCCGCAGGGTGCGACAGTGGCAGAAGCAAAATTTGTGCGCCGAATTTTGGCTTTGAGCAGGAGCCGAAGAAGAAGGGCAAGAAGAAAGGAAAGGCCAGAAGCGCTGGCATTAGTAATTAGTGCATTGAGTTCTTGTCGGGCCCGAACGGAGAGACCCGGAAGTACTCCCCCACTACAACTCGACGTACTGCTTGCAGTTCTTCTGCTGCGATGACGACGACCGATAGCGGTTATGATCCACAGAATTTCGACTGTGACGACTCTGAGATGCTGCTCTTCACCTTGTTCTCCTGTTTTGCGACGAACTTCTCGGTGACGTAGATAGGGTAGCTGCACCAACGTCTACTGTAGCACTGCTAGTCGCCACGCGCCCTCACCAAACGACGGTGTTTGCTACTGCGGTGGTACGTGAATCAAGATTCGGAACCCGAAGGTTCTCCGAAACTCCAGGTATCCAGATGTCCTTCAGCCGAGAAGCAATCGCTCACAGTCGGTGAAATTCTGCGAGGCTGAGGCCGCTGCCCCTGCTCCGGTTGCTGCGGCGCCGGAAGTGCCCGTGGCCGTTGCTCAGCTATTTTAGTTAACCCCAGCCTTCCTAAACCCTAAACCCTAAACCCTAAACCCAGAGGGGGTCTGCTAGGCGGGCGGCAAAAATAATCCCTAAACCCTAAGCCCTAAGCCCCAAGCCCTAAACCCTTTACCCTAAACCCTATACCCTAAACCCCCGCCTCATTCGGGAAGTTTTGTCTTCACGCAAGCCCTGTCACGAGTTGAAACCTCTCAGTATCCTGGCGCTGAGGCATCCAAAACAGCGCCCAAAGTCGTGGCGACACAGAAGGCCGGGGACCTTGTTGCGGTTCGGGGTCCTTAGGGTTGAGGGTTTAGGGTTTGGGGTTTAGGGTTAAGGGTTTCCCAGTCCGTGCTCAAAAGGGTTAAGGGTTTATAGGGTATGGGGTTTAGGGTTTAGGGTTTGGAGTTTATGGAGTTTAGGTTGGTCCTTGCGTGGCAAGCTTCGCCGAAGCCGAGGAGCCACAGGTGGCGGAGAGAAAAGAGCCGAAGGAGAAGGGTGACACTTAGCTGTAGAGTATGAAACCTTTGACCTTTTTTGTTGGGGTTTAGGGTTTAGGGTTTAGGTTTTTTTTTTTTTTTTTTTCCGGGGAAAAGGTCAGAGACGGGTTTAGGGTTTAGGGTTTAGAGTTTAGGGTTTAGGGTTTGGGGTTTAGGGATTCGGGTTCAGGGTTTAACCTTTAGTTCCCCCGGGTTACTGGACAACTAAGGACAAGAAGGCCAAGGCGGCTGTGTCCTCGATCCTTCTCCTGTAGCAGTCTCGAGTTTCTAGGGCAAGTTGGGAGAATCGGTGCTTTCGGCTTCAAACTGGGAACCCTTCCTGGGTTGGCTTGATAGACTCTGCCCATGACAAGTTGCTGAGGGCTCGGGTCAGGGTGCCGATCTGTCTCTTTGTCATGTGATCGGACCATTTCTATCGGGGCCAATGGGCGAGACCACTGGCAGGTTCAGCTGGTAGTGCACGGAGCCGCTTGTTCGAATCGCCCAGCTGAGGAAGAACAAGTTTTCTGCTCTCTTGGGGAGTGATGACGAGGACAGCGACGAGTAGAGCGGTTTCAGTTTTGAGCAACTTGGCCAAGCACTCGCGGACAAACGAACCAAAGTTTAGGGATACATTTTTGTGCATAGATGTAGATGTTCAGGCTTGTGGCCGGACAGCCGAGGCCTCCAAGACAAGTTCCAGAACGTGCAGGACGCGGCCCGCCGCCCATGACACACCAGGTCATGCGGCAAGATCTTTAGCACAACGCCGCAACGTCCGATAGACTTCGACAGCTGCGTGGCGAGGCTAAGAAATGGTCCGTGCTTCCCACGGATGTCACCATGATTGCACGCATGTGGTTTTGCCTTTGCCGTTCGCCTGACAATAAGAATTGACTTGTAGATGGCCCGGCCAGTCCACACCTCAACAGTCACAGCGTCCTGCGGCGTGGTACTGCTGCATCGCCGCGCCGCATGGGTCAAAGGAAAAACATGACGGATATGCTGCAGCCCGGTACGGTTCTGAAGTGCAGTAGGGGCATCGTACCCTGAACACGTTGCATTACGGACTCTACTTTTTCGTTCATGGTGTCGTCAAAGTGGGCACATCAATTAGATCACCTCTGCACCCCCACTCGCCCGCACATGCGGACTTCTGGAGCCCGTCAACTCAAAGGCAGTGTGGGCGGCGTCGAGGGATGAGCCATGCTTCCTACCCAGTTGCTCACTAGTACCACAAATTATGCATATACAATAAGGTACCAATATAATCATATCACCATACAACAGCATAATCCAAGAAAAGTTCATAATACTACTACTCTTATCTTCCGTGGATGCCCAGGTTCTGGGCATGGGGCTTAGTTCGCCGCCGCTCGCCTCCGCCATGCCCGGGCAAGCTTTCTGTGCACCCAGGTGGCGGGAGCTGTATCCGTAGTCTGCGCTTTTCTGCCCGGGGCTCGGGTCGATGAGTGTGGTTTAGGGTTTAGGGTTTAGGGTTTCGGGTCCTCATGTGTGCGAGGGCGCAGTGCTTTGATGGCGGGGCGTCCTCCAGGTGTCTGCCTTTTCTGCGGGGTCCCGGACTCTTCGGCCTTCTGCAGAGATACAAGCACGTTGCCTTGGCGACCTGGCGGCATCCGACCTGATTAGCCTAATGATGAAGGCCTCAGGCTAGCCAGAGATTGTGTTATTCCAGTCTTGCTGTTGATCCTTCTGAGGTTGTAGCCCACCCGGATGACGAAGCACCATCTCAGCACCTAAATCTATGAATCAATCGAGCGATTATGTGGAGAATATAGACCGGACGCCTTTGATGTAACAGGTTGCCAGCCCGAGGCCATGTTTTTCTGGCCGGCGCTCTCGCAGCTATATGCTGCAGGCTCGGCCCGGAATTGGGAGCAATGATACAAAAAAAACAACCTAGAGTTGATTTAAAAGTAACCAATGATCAGAACAATAGGTGATTTAAAAATAACCTATAATCATAATAACAAGAGTTGATTTAAACGAATCATAAGAATAAGAGGATCATCGGTACCGGGAGCCCTGTCTGCTTCGTGGCAAGCTGATGCCGCAGGTTACATGTGCCATGCCCTGCTTGTGCAAGCATAGCCTGCTTGGGTTGGACGTCAGGCATCAACCTGAGCGTGCTGTGCCTGTCAACTGGGAACTTCGACGGGCTTGGCCACATCCGGCAAGAGGTGCTCTTGGATCAACTGGATCTGATTCCTATTCGTAGTCGCTCCATTGTTCTCTGTTCTGTTAGCTTCTTCTGCTGTTGCTTTTTGGTTGCTATTCAAGGAAATGCGACGCTCGTGCGGACGGATCGGTGCCCAGGCTGCAATGCGAGTTTCTTGCCATACAGGCCACATGCGTCCAAAGAGCCCTCCGCATGTGAAACCGTGCTCTCCAGGCGTGCACGGTGAGGCTTTGAAAGTCCTGGACGAGCCTGAGCTGCAGGACACCTGGGTTTAGGGTTTAGGGTTTGGGGTTTAGGGTTTAGGGTTTAGGGTTTAGGGTTTAGGGTCATAGAACTGGCAGGAAGGAGACAGATCCAACACACCGGCACCCACGTGCTGTTTTTCCTGTGCGAGTTTTTGGGGTGCGTCCAGCAGGAAAGTCGACCATGACACCATAGGACACCCCTCCCATAGGATGGCTGGCATCAGTGGCCTGCCGATGTTGTTGCTGACAAGGCGCCAACATGTTTGCACAGACTCTGCGCGAATATGTTCGTAGATCCTGTGTAGGTCGTCGGCTTCTTAAAGGAGCGCGGTGCCCACGCAGTTCTCACTTTCGACAACCACGGTGTATCAGGCCCATGTCCACTTTGGAAGTCAGTGCAGTAGGATGTGACTCGGCCAATGAGGGAGGGGTGTGGCATCGCTGGCATGTGAGGTCATCCGAACCATGTATCCACCAGTGCAGGCACAATCTCTGCTGGCTGTCCGAAATGATCGGTGTACCCTTTGCAGCAAGCTCCCCCAACCTGGAATGTCCCAGATTGTCGGATGACACTTGCAGGCGCTCAGCGCGCCCTAGAGCGAGCCTCCGAAGGGGATGCCGAAGTTCCTCATTTCGAGGTGCTCCTCTTGAAGAGTGAGCCACGGCTGCATTACATCCCCCGGTGCTTGGAGTACACTGCCAACTCGGCGAGCCCTTTAAGTTTTCAGGTGGGGATCCAGCAGAAGTACCTGGGCCCACTTTGCTTGCTTCTGGGGCCGGCAGCTTAGGGTTGCATGTCGCTGACCTCGAATGAAAATGGAGAACATGATTCCCAACATCTCAACCGTTGGCGTTTTGGTTTGGGCACCAAGTTTCGACGATAGGTGCGATCTGCAGAGGCCTCGTGCGAACGCGGTTCTGGAAGCTATTTCGGTCATGCAGTCCCTTACTGAGGCAGGAGTCCGCAGCTGATGCTGCTGCTCAGAAGCAGCCAGGGAGTGGCAGGGGTGTTTCGCAATGGGAGGGGTGTCGTTGGAAAAAAAGGATTCACAGTTCATCCTGGCTAGGGGCACTTGAGCAAAACAATGAGCGGCACAAGTTGTGGCTCTGCATTTGCTCTTGTCGCATTGCGCAGCTGCGCTGCTCCACTCTGGAGGGCGCCGTTTCGTGCAGCGCATCGGCTTGCCTGACCGCGGCGCCCTCGGTGGGCACATGGGGGTTTTCCGAAATCCGAGGGCATCTTATGGGGCTCCCTGTCTTAAGGGACTCCCACGTCTATTTAAGGAACCCTAAACCCTAAAACCTAAACCCTAAACCCTAAACCCCAAACCCTCTTTTCGTAAACCCCCACATCGAAGTGCGCACATGGAAGGTCTCAGTTCGCTGGAGCAAGCCGAGGCCTTGGCGATGCACTGGTCGCAGCTTCTTTGGTACCGGGTCTTGTTCACGATCTTCTCGCACTATGCGCCTGGGCCCTGGACCTTGAAGTGCTACGGGTGCCTGCTCAGTGGGCAGCTGTCAACTGGCGAGGTATGTGAACACCTTTGTCAAGTTTGTCCCGGCAGACTTGTCAGCAGCAGCGGCCTCAGGAACGTCGGCGATGTCATGGGTACGCTTGATAACTTGATATCTATGCTCTGGGCTGTTTTCGTTGGCGCACGCAGGCAAGCTGGACAAGCGTATTTCAGCCAGCAGGCTTTTACACGTCGCAGGTCGCGCAAACATGTGGCTCTCTCTCTCTCTCTCTCTCTCTTTCGCTTTTTCTTTTTCTTTCTCCCTTTCCATTTTTGCTTCTCTCTCTCTCTCTCGCACTCTGTGTCTCTCCCCCTCTCTCCGTGTGTTTAGGCTTGAGCCCACACACCTGATCAACGTCGTTCTACGTCGTTCCATCGTATATGTCCATACAGTATGGTAGAATGTGGTAGCATCATGTGGATGGCATGTTAGGCGTGACATCTTCACAGTGACGGTGTCAACGTATACGGTGCAAATCGCACGCTTCAGTGCTGGTTTGGGGCATCCTTCACATGTTGCTGCGGTTGATTGCCATCATGCCAAAACAATGCCAGCTGGGCAACTACCAGTCTTCAATTGACTGCTTTGCCCACGAAACTTGCCAGGAGTTTTTCAAGCTTGACAGCCCACCGGATTTTGTTGCGAAAGTTGTTGCTCTGCTGTTTTTTCCGCAAGTGCAACTCTATCCTTCATTTTTTTCTCGCAGCTCATAGTCGCGAGCATAGCGTCGCACGTGGTGCCTCTCAGGCTTTTCTCACTCTTTGCTTTCAAGGCATGTACTGTCTCACATACACGTGCACACAGGCGTGCGTAAGATACTAGTAGAGAGTTTTATCGCCGCCAACACGGGACTCACAAGCCTGTACATTCCCCACCCTGAGCAACGGCCCGCAGGCTGCATAGATGTAGCGCGTGGGCTTGACGTACATGTGTTGAGTTTTCCTTTGCGGTTTCCATGCTTGGGCCCAACAACTTTGCGCACATTTCGAGCTTTCATGCTTTTGCTCCAGGGTGCTTGACTTTTTGAGTCCTCAAGCGTTGACAAACGTGATGTGTTCATCTTGAGCTTGATCGACGTTGGGCTCTCAGCACTGCAGACCTTGCGCCATGTCACGAGCATGTGCTAAGGATGCCGATGGGAAGTGCGCAAAGGACGACTAGCAAATGAGCAGCCAGAGTTTGACTGCCGGACAAAGTGCCGGTGAGAGATGCTTCCGACCATGAGCGAGCCTGCGCTTCACAAAAACGACTGCTGCCATCTTCTTTGGCATACCTCTGCCTTACCAGTCCCAGCGGGGAGTTCATCAACCCTAAGCAGAAGAGCACCCAACCCTGCGACATTTGACCGACTGCACTCGCCCCGAAGTCTTGCCCGGCAGTGTGGCTGGTTCTGCATGGCGGGTGGCCAACAAAAAGCCCCTAAACCCTAAACCCTAAACCCTAAACCCTAAACCCTAAACCCTAAACTATTAAACCCTTTTTCCCGAACGCCAAGGATGGAGAGACTTTGCTCTGGTGACAACCTTCGGCTTGGGGGCTCGGCACGGACCTACGCCCACCTGGCTCGGCATTGGCGCTTGCAGAGAGAACCCCTAGGGTTTAGGGTTTAGGGTTTAGGGGTTAGGGGTTAGGGTTTAGGGTTTAGGGTAAGGGGGCCAGATTGCCCGACACACGAGATGTTGGGGTGACGGCTCCATCCAGGCGAGGACGTTCTGCAAGCCTGCTGCAAAAGGGTTTAGGGTTGTTTGTTTGACCCCCAAGCCGTAGCAAGCGTAAGCCACATATGAACTGAGCCATTCCTCAACCCGATTGAACTCATACAAGAATCATGTTCAACCATATGAGCGCCTGTCAGAATTAGGGTTCTTGAAGCCAGCACTACGGCGGACACGAGTTGTTGCGAACATCAGTAAACCATGGAGCGATATGGGCCCCACCTAAAGCGATAACGTTAGTTTGCACATTCTAATCTGTTTTGCTTCATGGGGTCCCGTAGTCCCATAGTATGTAAAGCGATATGGGCCCCGCGTAAAGCGATAGCATGGTATCCCTCGACCTCCCACCGTGACAAGTAATGTTGTCCGTCGCTCATATGAATCCACATTAACGTCATTTGAAATCATAGAAATTTCGTGTAACAGCCCTTCTAAACCATCATGTTTGTCCAAATGAAAGCATGCGAAGCCCTACGCTGCTCCCTGCTGCCAGGTCTATCGAGAACCGTCCACGGCCACGACCCTAAGATCTCTAGACGGTTACAGAATACTCGATTCCAATTTTGGGGAATCCGCCTCTTCCCCGTATGTGGCAGTTGGGAAAACAGTTTCTCCATATTCAGCAGCTACCTGCTGACCATGGGCTCAGCAGGCCATCCAGATCAACACCCGAGGCCGCAAAATCATCATTTTCCAGCCTTGGCCGCGCGATTGCGGACAACGTGAGTGCAGAATGCAATATCGTCCAGGTGTCCGTCTCAAGACGCCTGGGCTTTCCGAGCAGGTGGGCAGCAGGGAAGTTGACCACGTGACCCCTAAACCCTAAACCCTAAGCCCTAAACCCTAAACCCTAACCCCTAACCCTAAACCCTAAACCCTAAGCCCTAAACCCTAAACCCTAAACCCTAAACCCTAAACCCTAAACCCTAAACCCTAAACCCTAAACCCTAAGCCCTAAGCCCCAAGCCCTAAACCCTAAACCCAATTGTTGTCAGCTTTCAGGAGCTGCCAGAACCTCCGCTGGACTCGCCTAAGCTGCTGCCAGGCCCTTCGGTGTGCCTCCTGCAGGTTAGCGTGCAGCCGCAAGCGAACTTCCCCTTTGCAGGAAAGCCAAGTCCGCAGATCAACATCAACTTGGGCAATGCGAAGCCGCAAGTTGCAGAGGTAGAGCTCGTGCCGGAAGAGCTGGGGACCCCAGGACGAAAGATCAGACGGCAATTTTCTTGATCGACTCAAGCAGAGATTGTGGAAACAGCAAGAGTAGCCATCACCACCGCTGTGCATATTTACATGTAGATACATGTATATATATGTATATATGTGTGTGTGTGTGTGTGTATGTTAAATATCTATATTCCCCAAACTGTGTGCCATCACTAGGGGTTCTTACGTTCAGGGTAAGATGGGGTTAGATCGCTGTGCACGCACGGCACGCGCACGCGAAACACCCGCGAAATGGCCACGAAACGCCTGTGAAGCGCCTGCGAAAATGCCCGCCAAAAGCGAAACGCCCTCGAAACGCGGATGCTGTTCCCCGAGCGGTAACTTGAAACATCGCCAATTGCATGCTTTTGGATTCATGCATGATATTGCATGATGTCGAATCGCACGTGCGTGTTTTGTGGTGTTGGCAGGTGGAAATCGTGCACTCCGCCTAGGTCCCGTACACTTTTTGAGGCTTGCATCGCTCCGCGTCCTGAAAACGTGGCAGGCGCGTGGATTTCTGTGCTTTAGGCCGTTGGATGCGGCCGGACTAAAGTGGATGTTTCCGGAAATCGCGCTCCCGCCTGGGCGCCGTTCTCATCGACGGTCGCCTTCCTCGCAACTGTCGTGGTTTTTTGACGTCTCCCGTTCGCGACGTGTAAAACTGTCGTCGCTTTTGGCCGTCGGGGTTCGCGACGTGCGAAACTGCCCTCTCTTTGTGCACGTTTGCGTTTCTACATGATCTTTCCACTGTTTGGGGTCCACGCTGGCACTTTGTGTATATGTTATGGGTGCTTGTAAATTGTATGGGGTACCACTAAAGCTCTCATGCTTGGTTTTAACTTCCAAAAGTTGTCAAGGCTGAAGCCGTGGTGCTGAACTTTGATACACAGCCAGAATGCATCTTCCCAGAATCTCGGGTCTTGAATCTCTTCGAGTGTTGAACAATAATCAAGCCTCTCAAAGCCAACGAGAGTTTCTGAAAAGTTGGGTGTTAGCGGTTGTACTTATCGAACCCCCCGAGCGAAGATTGAAGATCGAACGCTCACAGAGAAGTTCTCTGAGTTCGTTCTTCCCTGTCGAGTGTTTTGAATGTGAACGCATTCGTTGTTTTCGATATCCATTCCCAGGGCAGAAGTAACGATTTACGAAATCACCTCTGAGAACCCCTTCAACCTTTAATCCGCAGTTGCGGGTAGATGTTGAATATCGCCGCATGGCTTCCGAAGTATGTTGTTCGTTTCTTTCTCGAAACTAAAGGGTTGAATCTTACTCCAAGCATGTTTTTTGAGGCGTGAGAGTTTGTGTGTTCTTATGGTGGGCGTGAGTGCATGGTTTTCTTTAGGAGCTTGCCCACAACATTTGACTAACCAAATCGGGCTGCCGCCGTGTGTGCGTCTGTTCGCGACCATGTGTCGGTTTTGCTTGTCTCTCGTGCCTTCTCTACGAACAAGCTGTTGTTTTGCGGTGTGTTTTCTGCATGTGCGTGTGTGCATGTGTTTATGCCACCTTCTATTGGTCTGCTTTCAGCATTCCCACATAAATGCTCAGGATTCAAGATGCTTGAAAGCTGTATGCGTACTGTACAATGCTTATACCGATGCGGGTCGGATGAATGTCTCTGGCAATGTTGGAAGTTCGCTCATCATGTCGGACGTCTTCCCTCCAACGGCTGGGTCAACCCGCTTGGAGTTGGATTATTCATGCGCGAGCGTATAACAGAATTAATACAGCAAGTGAACAGATGAACAGGAAATTTACCATGGACAGTTTAGCCTATGAAGGACTCATGCAAAGACCCCACCAGGAGCTGCTTTTAATGGATGCTTTAATGGGTATTAGTCCATTACTGCACCAAAAGAAGCCCTCAAGTACTTTTTTTGGGGGATTCTTTTCGCCCGTGCCAAAGAAAAGACTTTGCATGAATAAAAATCAGAACGAGCTCTCTGAGCCTATTATGAAGAAAGTACTCAGGGTCCCAGGTCCCATGAAATAGTTTTAGTTTGCGGGGGCGAAGTAGTATTATAGCAACACCCCTGGCCGGTCTCGTAGTGGGTCACTTGAAGCCTTTGCGAAAACCAGGGGACTGGATGGACCTCGCGGCGGATTTCCATGAATGGCAACATGTTGTGACAGTGCTCTCGCCTTCGTACAGCAATCAAGATTATCAGGCCCCTCGTTGCGTAGCACGATTTTCGGAGTATCTAGTCTTCACTGGCGCCATGTGCCTGGGGCGGGAAGGGGCTGCCAATCGATACGAGTGTTGGCTTTGACTTTGACGTGGAAATACATATGTATATACCAATTTTGCATTTTTTTGAGGTCTTGAGCGTATGTATGCGCATGCGCCCGCATTCATATGTTTAGGATCAAGAATTTATTATTTACTTGTCGCGTCTCTGCACATGTGAGCGCAAACACGCACGCACAGATATGTATGTGTATGTGCACGTGCAGGTGACAGGCGCACATGTCTGTGTCTGTGTCTGTGTCTGTGTCTGTGCCTGTGTACTTGTGTATGTGTGTATGCATGTACGTACGTAGGTGGACCGGTATGTATGTATGTATGGATGTATGTATGTATGTATGTATGCGTGTACCAGCAGACATGGACGTGCGCAAACGTATAGATGTATATAACAGACTTGGAATGCAAATGCAACTTCAAAAGCACAGGTCGCCGGAGGCCGTCGCGGCTGGGGCGGAGGAGATTGCTTCAAGGCCAGGCCAGGACATGCGGCTTCTGAACGGCTGGGAGCATGTTTTCAGCCCTGAAGCCGAGGAAAGTGCCTCCGGGCAGCCCAGAAGATCAACAGGCTGCGCTTGCAGCCCTGGAATCTTTGGTGGCCACCACTGCGAAGACGCCGGGGACGAAGACTGCAAGGAAACCTGCTTGAGATGCTTGTAGCTCTTTTGAAACTTCAGTGCACTGAGTGCATGGGAGCTTTCAGACAGATACCTTCAGTCATCGCCGCAGAGAGGCTGTGTACATGCTCGTCAGGCCAGGCGGAGCGCCCAAAGAGCAGACAAAATCCTCGAAGAAGTCCTCTTCCTCTTCCTCCTCCTCGTCCTCTGCCAGGCGAAAACGGAGCCTAGTTTGCAGATTCAAGCTGGAAGTATGAGGTGTTGTTTCATACCTTGGGTGACTCTGTTCCAGGGAGGCCCCACTAGCTGTCACTAGCTGTGAAGACTGGCAAGGAAGTCTTCGACATCGAAGAAGAAGAAGGCCTCGTCTTCGTCTTCCTCGAGCAAGAAGCGCAGGCGCGAGAGCGCAGCACCAGTTGGGCTAGGGACGCTTAGGGTGCAGGGGGTGTAGACAAAAATAGGAGGCGGTCAGGGTGCCTTCATGGCAGGAAAGTGAAAAGCCGACACCCCGGATGTGAATGTGCCTGTGCTTAGCAGCTTTTTCTTTGTGAGTTCCTGGTTTCGGGCCTGAGGCAAGTCGAAAAAACGCAGCTCTTCATCCACCTCAGCTTCGCGGGAGAAAGCAAGAAGGCTGCTTGACTTCGTCCTTGTTTGCCTCGGCTTTCCCGCAGCTCTCACGGTCGAAATGTCAGGAAATCCAAAAAGAAGTCGTCCTCATCCTCGTGAGAGCATTGCATCTTTCGATGGTCTTTAACTCAACAGTTTTAGTCCTCGTAGTCATGGTCTGGTCATGGGTTCAGTACAGGTCGACACAAACTGGTTTTCTTTTCGAGTCCTTCCTAAGGAGGCTTGACTCTTTCCGTAGTTGTGGTCCGTCAATGTGCTGCTCCGGTACAGCTGGCATGGGCGGTTCATTGTGCAGGTCCCTAGCCGCCTAGGATCGCCTGGCAGTGCGCCATAGACCTCTGGCTCAGCAAGAAAAGGTGCCACGTGCACAAGTTCATCCTTGCTTCTGCAGTTGAGTATGTGTCGCCGGATGCGTGATGCCTACATGTGTGGTGTGACGCGGCTAGATGGGCACGCGGATCCATGTGGAGGTTCTGGGCAATGTGCATGACCGATGCTGGACACCTGGCTGTTGCTGTGAGCATCTGCAAGCGATCGGTGGGCCTTTGTGGCCAAAGGCATGCACTACTTGTGTGACTTCAAGCATCCAAGTAGCTTAAGTAACGTTAGGTATGAATGTGCAGCGGCAGCATCGATGCTCGTTGGGGGCCTTCTTGGCTCGAGCATATAAGCGTCGAGTACTGGGCACGAGTCCATGCTGTTGTAAGAGCCGCTGGCTTGCTTGCAATTGCGGGTCCCTTCATGTCCTAAACCCTGAGCCCTGAACCGTGGTTGCGAGGCTGCTAGGCAGGTGGCAAGAAACCCCTAAAGCACCCTCACCCCAGCTAACAGCTGTGCAGGAGGGCAAACCCTAAAGCCTGCAGTGCTGTCTGGTGTTTCACGCTGGCACCCGACATTCGCTCTTCGGAGATGGTGCTGCAGAAGCCCTAAACCCTAAACCCTAAACCCTAAACCCTAAACCCTAAACCCTAAACCCTAAACCCTAATCTTGCCTCTTCCCCCCCGTCTTCTCTTGCCTCACCTCCTGCCAGAAGCTGCGAGATGCCTGCTGGCACCAAGAACGCCTTTGCACTTCTCGGCAGCACGGGGCCCATGCCAGGGTCCGAAAAGGGGGGGTTAGGGTTTAGGGTTTAGGGTTTAGGGTCCGAAAATTTGGGGGGGTGCCTTGTCTTGGGGGTTCCCTTTTAAGGGGATTCCATTCTATTTGGGGCATGCAAGGGGTAGCCCCTTATTTTCGCAAACCCCACATGACTTAGGAACGATCTGACAGTCTGACAGTCTGATTATTCTTGCTGGGTTTTCCGGGGATCTTGCTTGCTGAGATTCCGACTCCGAAGAGGCAGAGACTGCCGGGGGGTCTTCTGCCGGCGATCTGACTCTTGTCCACATGAGGGATGCTCATCCTGCCAGTCTGCAGGAGGAAGAGAAGGAGCAGCAGCCCGAGGTTGAAGAGACCTACGAAGCAGCACCTCCCGTAGAGTTTGAGCCGGACAGCTCCTTTCTTGGGGGGTATCTCCAAGCTTGCAGTGCCCTTGGCATCCGGAGTACCAGTAGCCCGGCAAGTTGAGTGACATGTTGGCCGGGTGATGGATCCTGGATCAGGAGCCGAAGAAGAAAGGCAAGAAGAAGGGCAAGGCCCGAGACCCTGGGCTCTAAATGCTTATTTCCCCAAAATAGGGGGGGCTACCCCCTTTTTGTACCCCAAATAGGCTAGAACCCCCTTAAAGGGACCCTCCCCAAAACAAGGTACCCCCCCCCCCCCCCCCCCCTATTTTTTCGAAAGCCCCCCCAAATAGTCCCGGTGCCGACTCCGGCTCGCTAGCATCTTCGATGCTAGCTTCAATGCAGCTCACGCCTTGGAGCCCTTGTGAGGCAATCACTATGGTTCGGAACCTAAATGGGGGGTTTACGACAATAAGGGGGGATACTGGTACCTTCTTGGGGTCCTGACTAGCCAATGGAAGGCGAACTCTTTAGGTCCGGCACGTGGGAAAGGCACGACCGGATACGAACCTCCGACTGAGCAGGTAGTTCTGTTTGGCAAAACGTCCGCCAGTCAAAAACCCTCTTAAAATCTTTTCACTTCCGTCGTGTTCAGTCGCCTCGTTCTAAAATCATTCGCACAAAAATTCCTCACAAACAGTAGGGGGAAATTCCGGATCTACTCGGTAGGCGAATGAGTAATCGCCCGACAGAATTTTAACTCCAAGCGACGGAAAGAAGTGAACCCTCAGGACTCCCAAAAAAGGCCTTAATTATCTGGAGAGGGCGGGTGGGAAAAGAGGGGGGTAGTTTGGAGAACCCATGGAAGAACCCGAGAACCCAAACACCCTAAAACTTGGCGCACTTCTCGAATCTTCTCGATTTGCGCATGTCATCCTTGCGCAGGGGCCATGCGAATCTGCTTAGGGAATGCTTAACCCTAAACCCTAAACTCTAAACCCTAAACCCTACACCCTAAACCCTAAACCCTAAACCCTGAACCCTAAACCCTAAACCCTAAACCTTAAACCCTTGAACCCCCAAGACTGGGCAAGTGAAGTATGTTTTGTGATGATCTTTTACCTGCTCGTGGGACTTTGCCTGGGGTAAGGGGGAACTCGAACAAAGTAGACAGTATGTGTGGATTACCTGCAGTGCGTCTCTTTGAGTCAGCTAGGCGGGTGGCAAAACAAGAAGCCCTAAGACCGCTAAAATTAACCTGAAGACTGGAGCCCGAAACCCCTAAACCCCTAAACCCCTAAACCCTAAACCCTAAACCCTAAACCCCAAACCCTAAACCCTAAACCCCAAGAGCGCAAGGCCGAGGCAGCCCCTGCGCCAGCAGCGGCGCCGGCGGCGGAGGCCCCAGCGCCGGTGGTGCCTGGCTCAGCTTTTGGAAGGTTTAGGGTTTAGGGAATAGGGTTTAGGGTTTAGGGTTTACATTTCTTCGCCCTCCAAAGCTGAGGCTTCAAAGCCATCCTCCAAAGCCCCCGCCCAACCGGCAAAGAAGGCCGGGCACCGAGAATGGAAGGATTTCAGGGTTTAAAAGGACAAGGGTTTAGGGTTTAGGGTTTAGTATTTAGGGTTTCGGATTAAGGTTTTTTTTGTCATCCAGGCAAAAGTACCCGGCAGTCGCTACGAGGCCTGGATGCAAAAAGGTTTTAGGGTTTAGGGCAGTAAGGGCAGTAAGGGCGACAGGCCCGACACCGGGAAGGAACGCAAGGGGCCTTAGGGCTTCAGGGTTGTAGGGGTTTAGGGCTTTATAGTTTAGGGTTTAGGGTTTAGGGTTTATAGAGGGTTTAGGGGCTTCGAGTTTAGGGTTGTAGGGTTCCAGGGCTCGGAGGGCTCAAGGTTTTTGCTCTCATGCTGCCTCTTGCCGTGGCACAAAACACCCTGGACCCTAAACCGTAAACCCTAAACCCCAGACCCCTAAACAAATCACCAACTACCCGATGTCAGGAGCCCGAGAAGCAGGAGAAGAAGGAGAAGGGCGACAAAAAGGCAAAGCCCGCCGTCTCCGCGAACCTTTGCCATGCAACACCAGGGGGGGGGGGGTTCGCATGAAAAAGAAAAACGAGCGAAATGAATAGAGAAACAAGTAGAAGATATAAACACACCAATAGATCAATTCAATCAGCTTAAATCCGTAAGTATAAATGGTAACTGTATATATATATATACATATATGTATATGTATATGTATATACATATAGTGTATGTAGTATATAACATTTAGTACATCATACAGAACCTGTCGTGTACATGTATTTGTATTTCCTTATTTACAATGCTTTGGCACTTTGGGGCATGCGGGCAGAAGCAGCCGGAGATCTGCGCTGAGGAAGAACAAGTTTTCTGCTCTGATGGGGAGCGACGAGGAAGACAGCGATGATGATTAGACTGTGACATTGCCGGTGCCTCGAGTTTTTTAGGTGTTAGCTATGTATGATTACTATCCTGTACTATCATTACTATGCTTCTCATTTATCATCATGCTTGCACAAGGGCATTTGCTTGTCCGGTGCCCCTTTCTTGTCTAGGCATAATCTGTGGAGCTTCTGAAGGTAGTGATTGTGGGCGGACGAGCGGAAGAATCGAGGTGTCCTGGCCTGCAGCTAGGTGCCCCCCGGTGCATGCGTAGTTGCTCCCGGATCTATGCTTCCGCCCTGAGGCGGCGGGGTCTTCGATAGCAAAAGTCTTGTCACGCGGCTGAGTCGGAAGGCACCACTTGCCTTACCTGCACCAAACAGCTGCGAAGCAAGGCCATCAGAAAAAGAGAGAGTTGCTGCCAGAATCACCATATCTGTTGGGTATAAGCAGGTGCCATTCTGAAAGGCATAGGGCTTTGTAGCATGAGGCAGTCAAAGGCATTCGAGTGGTTTCGTGGTGTGAGATGAGCCATTAAGCTCAAAATTTGCGTTGGGCACTCCCATGCTTGTCGAAGCTTCCTCCAAAGTGGCCGGACTGAACCCGGTGGTGAGGTGGGCAGCTGCCGTGCTTGGGCATGGGTGCGGTGTCGCTTCGATACCCGGGGTTTGGGAAAGTTTGGGGGCTTTATGGCCAGAAACATGCCCGAACTTCCCTAAACCCGAACCCTAAACCCTAAACCCTAGATTCTAGATCCAAAAACCAAAAACCGAGTAAACCAGTCAGGATCCGGTGTGCTGTCGGCCAAATCACACATGCAGTTCGCAACGTCGAGGAGGCGACGTCAATGCCACATGCGATACCAGTCAACCAGCTTCCTGGACTAGGCAGGAGCTGTGGCTTGCAGATGTTTCAATTTTGGCAGCCTCAGCTGTCGCCACTCTCGGTCAGGTGACGATGAATATCCCGGGTTTCCAGCACAGGCATGTCCTGCGGAGTTGCCGGACCTTTCAAAGCCACTGAGATGCATCTTCCATCATCTTCCTGCCTAGTCTCCTGGACATGCCAACTGCCGACCTTGCCAAACCATCAGGCACTGCAGCCTGTGTGCGGACGTCCTCAAGGCAGGAAGGGAGTGGAGGTGCTGGAGAGTTTGCTTCATCTTTGGCTTGTAAGGACAATCCGGAGATATACCAGGAGCTGAAAGACCGTCAGACTTCCACAGGCGGTGAGAAGCGGCTAACCACACCTGACCAATGAATGTGTCACAACCTGGCCCAGGTGTCTCACTGGCACGGTGTATCAAGACAGGCCCACGACACCTGCAGATGACCCGCTGATTGGCACAGACGCATCCTTTGTGCTTCGACCTTGCAGTGCAAGGCATAGATAACCGGGGACACCCGTGCCTGAAGTCAATGGGAGCAGTGGCTGCCGATGCGGAGTGCTATCAGGTCTTTGCGTGCCGTGGCAGGATGACGACAACTCGTGCCAAGAGGGGTGTCACAGCTGTTTTTGATGGCTGTTTCCAAGGCCTTTCTTCGACAAGTTGATTGAAGGGCGGCATGGGAAGGCGCGGCGAAGGGCTCGAAGCACTTTCGGCAAGTTCTCGGCAGCCTTCTGACTTCAGCACACCCACGTGAAAGTGTTCGGGAGGTGCCCGTGGCTCACACGAAGTGCCCCGGGCGCCGAACCCTCACAGCAGAATCGGCAGAGCCGTTGGAGGGCTATGCCGCTTGCCTGCAGATCAGCCTTGCAGCTTCAAGCTCGCGGGTTTAGGGTTTAGGGTTTAGGGTTTAGGGTTTAGGGTTTAGGCGTTCCTCTTTGCGCAGAGGTGATCTCTTGCAAAGTCGCGGCTTCCAGGCTGCTGGACGGAAGAATGTGTGGAGAAAGCGTCCATCCATGCATACCCGTAGATGTAGAGAGCCAGAGCTCTGTTCTCAGGAATCTGGATGGGATGCCTTTCCCACCGGCTGCTACAAGAGACCAGAGAAAAGAGGTGCCACGTCAAGAGTTTGTTGGGTTTGAGGGGGTTTTCAAGCTTTTCATATTTTCACGGTTGTTTTGCAGGGGTCTTTTTTTCAGTGCCTTGAGCATCTTGTTCGGGTCTAGGCTAGGACCGCCCAGCTTCAGGTCGAGCACATGATCACAGGGGCTGCGCTGCAGATGGAAGGCCCTGGCATTTCTTCCATGCGGTCTGCACCAAATACAACAACTCTATTCATACATGATAAATAGATCAACATATATAAATAATTAATAGATAAATAAATAAATATAAATATAAATATAAATATAAATATAAATAGTATATATATATATATATTAAACAATGCTAGCACTAATGACAATAGCAGTATAAAACCATAAAGTCGGAGAGTCCGGAGGCGCCCTTAAGGGCACCTACTTCCCCCTCGTGGGCTCGTCATCTTACCCGTCGAAGCCAGACGGCATGACGTTGGAGGAGGAAAAGGCGCTGGCGAAGAAAAATGGCTTTCACAGGGGTTCCTCTGTGCGCCTCTGATATTCGCAGTTGCTTCAGCCTGATTCCAGATGCTGGCTGACGACCACCTCCTTTTTTCCAACCCAGATGCGCCGGCAGTGCTCAGCACTGGTTCCGGGCGGCATTGGCCGCACGGTCGAGGCATCTGTTCTCCTTGCCCAATCGGTTTCATGTCAGCAAAGAGCTATTGGCAAGGCGTCTTCGTCAATGAGCGCAAGAGTCTCACCCTGTGGATCAATGAAGAGGCCGCGGTCTTAGCTTGGCGGTAGGATTCTGGATGTCTGATCCAGTGGCAGTTGTGGCCCGTCCGGGGACATGACCTTCTGTGCAGCGCAGGAGCACCTGAAGGCAATCTCTCAGAGACAAGGCGGCGATGTCCAAGGCTTAGGGGACAGGCAAGAAGCAGTGAGATTCTTCATGTGGCGCATTGCTTCCCGCCATTTCCAGCCTTTCAAGGTTCAAGCTGCATTTCGTGAGCTCTCAGCGGTGGCTGAGCTCAGCGCTTCCTGGAATCATGGAATGGGCTTCGTGGGGCGTTTGGGCACGACCCAGGTGCTGGCACACATCTCTGGCAACCTGGCCGGCCGGACGACTTTTGCTCGGAGCGATCGCTTGGGCTCGGGCCTTGGAAAGAGAAGGCAGCTCCAAAGAGCTTTGGCGGATGCATGGGAGCCCAACCAAACCAGAGGCTACCTGACGTCCAACCCCGCGAATATTGGCACAGCACTTCGGGCCTCGAACCCAGCTGAAGAGGACATGCAGCAATCGATGTTATCGCCTTCGCCCCTCCGCGCTACATGCGGGCTGGTTGAGATAGAATTCCGTTGACTGCGGCTCAAGAAAGTTGAAGTGACCACGAGTGACCTCTGAGCTAGGCCCTAGGCTATTCGGCAGTTAGTCAGTTTACTCTGTTGATTTATGCGCGGCCAAAGAGCGCCCACCATCAAACAGCACCGACATGCCGAACGCACCACTGGACTGACACATGGCGTAGCTGTAGCAGCAAGACTCGCTATGCTAGCAGTTGGGAAGTTGCGGTCTGCCCATAATAACGGCAGCACCTGCCATTTCGCATAGTGATGGCGCCCAAAGCCAGCCGCAAGGGGAAGGGAGTGCAAAAACTCCCTTTCAATGATGATGCTATACAGCGCTTTGGTTTGCAGCGAGGTCGTTTGAACCGTCTGTGCTCCTACTGTTGTTTTGGGACCCTAAACCCTAACCCTAAACCCTAAACCCCAAAACCCTAAACCCTAAACCCTAAACCCTAAACCCTAAACCCCAAAGCCCTAAACCCTAAACCAGGTGGGTGCCGGGTCTGCGTTGTTGCGCACCTAGCCGCCATGTCAGGAAGCACTTGGAGGTCAAAAGCCAAAGCCAGGAGGACAGGTTGCCTTCTTCTGGACGCTGCAAAGCAAACCTCCTGCCCAACCCATGATCCTGCTCAGCCCATGAGTTTCCTGATGAGCACTCTGGGTTCAACTGGTCATGAAACCTCCCTGGCCTGTCTGGTAGAAGCCAGCCTTCTGAAGCTGCATGAGGAAGTGCCTGCGAACTTCAAAGGGTTCAGCCGGTGCCATGGGCGACCTAAGACACATGCCCAAGACACGGAGCCAAACATGAAGCTGCAAGCTGCAAGCCCTGAAAGGAGGATATTGCTGAGGCAGAGAGTGAGATGGACAGACCAACCTCCGAATGTGACGACCAGGATGCACAGACGACCATGTCTAATCTTTCTCCTGCTGTTCGCACGAACCATCCCCGGTAGGCCCAAAGCTACAAAACTGCCAGGACATTCCAGAGGGGTTTTCGTCGACCGATGGCCTACAGGAGGAGATCAGGGGCGCTGTGTCTTGGATGCAAGATGTGGGTTCTTGATCTGCTGGAAAGATGCTGTGGCAGTACGATTCCACTCTTTGGCCCAGCTTGATCACTGTTCCTCTCCTGTCTGCTAGAGGCACCCGCGAATGGTGACCTTGGCCGAAGGACCGTTCGGCCCAGTTGCGCTCATCTTAGAGAAAAAATGCTGCCGTTACGCAGAGTCTTGTCCAAGGATCCAAGGCGCAGCAGCTACCATAGGTGGCGCAACAGGCGCACTCCCTAATCCCTAAACCCTAAACCCCAAACCTTAAACCCTAAACCCTAAACCCCTCTCAAACTCTTAAAGCTCCCTACCTGCAGCGTGTTGATGCAGGTATGCTTTTGGGGGGCCCTGTGTCGGGCGCACTCCTTGGCGCAGCTGCGTTGTATGCATCCACACGAGAGGAGCCGCGGCACAAGAAGTGATTCCCAAGAAGGTTCCGATACAAATCGACGCATGAACCCTAAACCCTAAACCCTAAACCCTCAACCACCCTAAACCCTAAACCCAAAACCCAAAACCCGGCTTTTCAGGACATGTCTGGCTCGGTGGCGAGGAAGGCTGGTTCTCTGTACTTGAAGGCCTGCTTGCAGATGCCAGCAGCCCTCTGGTCCATGATCCCCATTCTCGGGACCAGGTTGCAGACCGCGCCTGCGATGAAGGAGTGCGTGTAATGGACCGGGGTGTTGAGAAAGCAGGTGCAGCTATTGATCGAGGCGGGGTCTCACACTCGTCTTCTTGGAGCTTGAGATCTGGGGGTTTGCGAAAATGCGGGACCCCTCATATCGACCCCCAAATGGGTAGGATTCCCTTCTAATAAGGACCCCAAAAAGGGTACTCCTAATCTCGTACATCGCCCCCATGTGTCACACCGATTTGCAACCTGCGCAGGTTGTAAGAGGCTGTCCCAATCCTCGTCGGTTCCGGCTCCAATTCGTGCCGGCTTACAGCAACTTGCGGGTGACAAGCGGGAAGCACCCAGCAGCTTGCTCTGAAAGAATCGCCCAGATGTCGTTGTTGTTCGCACTTGGGGGGGGATAGCTCGACTCTGAAAGCAGAACAAGCCAGCTGTGCTGACTTCGAACTGCCCTCAAACCCTAAACCCTAAACCCTAAACCCTAAATCCTCAACCCTCAACCCTCAACCCTCAACCCTCAACCCTCAACCCTAAACCCTCAACCCTCAACCCTAAACCCTAAACCGCCTTCGAACTGCCCTCAAGGTGTGGCGCCAGATGAAGCCAGAAAAATCCTGGAAAAGCATCCCGAGGCTGAGTTGCACCGGGAGCACGGGGTTCGTTTGAATGGGAACCTTAGGCTTACTGTAGGGTTTAGGGTTTAGGGTTTAGGGTTTAGGGTTTAGGTTTTAGGGTTTAGGGTTTAGGGTGAGGGTAGCTCTCCCAAACAAGACCATCGACACTGAGCCAAGGATCGAATCCCGATCATTTGCCACTCAGCGGGATGCAAGGAACACGATGCTTTCGGTGAAATTGAAGCCTTCCCAGGGGTTTGCAGACGTTGCGTCCAAGGCGAACGGTCTGCCTTTTCCACGCTGCCGCAAATTTCCAAGTGCCCGAGCTCATTCAGCAGTGTTGCAGCAGCGCTTTCAGCTTGCATCTTGCCTTGTCATTCCGATCACGTAGCGCAGTCTTTGGAAGGAGCAAGTTCGCTGTACCTGGCGGGATGAGAGCTGGCGAATTCAAGTATTTGGCCCCGTGTCGGAAGCAGGGAAGAAGGCAGTTCAGAAGACATGGCACAGAGGCGTTGTTCCCAAGCTCAGGTTCAGAAGGAGATCAAACGAGCAGTGCCTGAAGCTGAAGGCGCGGGCTAAGTTTCCTGCCAGCACTCCCCAAATAGTACCCTTATCATAGGAACCCTCAAAAGGGTACCCCCTGTTTTCGGAAACCCCCAAGTTCACTGCAAGCATCGTAAATTATCCGCAGGCTCGCAGCCGGAACAGACAATCTACATCTTCATCAATGGAGTGACCCCGCACCTGGCCCGCAAAAAGTCACGGGTGTCTGCGTAATGCTTCCCTCATCCATGTCGTGCTGAGCACGTACTCAATAATCGCGACCACGCAAGAGAGTGTCTGTGTGCATCGGCTTGCACTGCATTTGATGACTTGGACCGTGGCCCAGGCGATGTAGTACTTCCATGGCTGAGCTGCTCCTTCGATTGCACAAAGATTGCGCACGCGCGCGTGCAGGGGTGTGTGTCTGCGTGCGTGTGCGTGCTGTGGAGGCATCAAAAGCGACTCATGTGTGGCAGTATGAGAGGGTGGCTTCCAAACTTGAACATTTTTCACAGCTTCAGTCCGATACCTGCCTATTTTCATACGCATCATCACCTTTACCTCTTCATGTGTTTCGAGCCGTCTAACGAAGCATCACTCTCTGTTGGGTGTTCAAACCTGGCCTCTTTCACACATCTATCATACTAATAAGGAAAAACAATAAGAATAACAATAATAATAATAATAATCATAATGATAATAGCAATAAAAATAAAATAATAATTCTACTAAAAACATTAATAAAAACATTAATAAGAATATGAATAATGCACCGGCCGCTGCTGCAAGCTGTTTGTCGAACGCTGTCAGTGAGAGGAATGTGGTGTAACGTGCTGTAATGGGTTTTGGAGCATCTCTTCGCTTGCAGTCGTTCATGCCTTGTGCATTGAAGTGTGATCACCTGCATTCATATTGTAAGTGTGAGTGGGAGAGAGAGAGAGAGAGAGAGAGAGAGAGAGAGAGAGAGAGAGAGAGAGTGTGTGTGTGTGTACAAGTGCGAGTTTGCGCGTGCGCGTGCACATGTGCGCATGCGGGCAGGTGTGCGTCTGCGCGTGTGCCTGTGCGTGCGCATACTCTGTGAGTCAGGTATGAACAACATCGCCGAGAAGACGGTTTCCTGTGTGTCAAATATTGCGCTGAGCAAACACTAGGCCTGACATAGAGCCGGCCTTCGACCTCAGCGCCTGTACAGCGATTAATGTTTGATTGGGCGATGGGAAACTGTGATGGAGCTTGGCTCTAAGAAGTTCCGGGCTGCCTTTGTGGTGATTGTCTACTCTTTGCATAAGAACCCCCAAAAAAGTAAAGTACAGCAGTCCCCTATCCACCTTATAGGGAAGAATGTTTTGTTTTTTTTTGGTGGGGGTTCTTGAGTAAATAGTAGTTGTACAGGCAGGCAGTAGAGAAGCTGGAGTTTTCCTCTAATTCGCATTGCAAAGCTGACGGCACTGCCCAGCGAGCGGTGCGTCCATTGTGGGCCGTAGCATTTGAAGCGAGGTGCCAGAGCATTTTGGCACTTGCAGCCCAAAACGTGCCAATACATCACCTGTAACAGATAAGGATATTAAACCCTAAACCCTAAACCCTAAACCCTAAACCCTAAACCCTAAACCCTAAACCCTAAACCCTAAACCCTAAACCCTAAACCCTCAACCCTCAACCCTAAACCCTAAACCCTAAACCCTGAACCCGGCCTCGCTGCCTCTCGCATCTCCTTTACTCTGCAGGCTCCAAATTTCCAACTGACTCGATTTTTTTTGCAACTGGGCGCTTTCTGCGTGGCATGGCCTCCCTGCAAGAATTGCAGCGGCCTGGGCAGGAAACCTGGTGCACCAGCTGAGGGATGGGGCTGAGAATGGCGCTAAAAAAAGGGCAAAAGATGGGAGAGAGTCCGGAAGACGGCTCAGACCTGTGCTGGTAGCTGTCTGGGACTGGCATCCTTTTGTGCCATGTGATATGGTACCAGGTCAGCGTGATAGTGAAGCTGCCCCTGTTGAAGCAGAAGAAGGCCACACACACCGTAGCCTTCGACAGCAAAGCCACCTGAAATGCAAAACAGCACTTCTTTATTATAGTATATAATAGTATATAATAGTATATAATAGTATATAATAGTATATAATAGTATATAATAGTATATAATAGTATATAATAGTATATAATAGTATATAATAGTATATAATAGTATATAATAGTATATAATAGTATATAATAGTATATAATAGTATATATAATAGTATATATAGTATATAATAGATAGTATATAAAGTATATAATAGTATATAGTCTATAATAGTATAATAGTAGTATTAATATATAATATATAGTTATAGTAGTATATAATAGTATATAATAGTATATAGTAGTATATAATAGTATATAATAGTATATAATAGTATATAATGGTATATAATAGTATATAATAGTATATAACAGTATATAGTAGTATATAACAGTATATAATAGTATAAGATAGTATATAACAGTATATAATCGTATAGTATATTATCGTATATTATGGTATATTTTAGTATATTGTAGTATATTATTATCGTATATTATACTTCTCACGAAGCTCGGAAGTTCGGCGCAGGAAGAGCTGCTTCAGTGGTGCTCTGCCCGCCGGCTGGTCGGGAAGGGCGCTATCAGCGAGTCGCCTGGCTCAGACAGGGAACTTGACCATTGCAGAAGGGCAAGCAGGACCATAGTATATTATAATATAGCATATTCTATGATATGATATTATATTATATTATAGTATGTTATAGTATACGTTTCGCAAGGTCTGGAGACCGCATGCGTGATTTGGTCGAGGCTGGCAGCTTCGGCACTGTGCAATGACTCGGGTGCGTTTGATGGGCCCAGATGGGACAATCCACTGAGGTCTCTAGCCGTGATCGAATCGACATCACCGAAGAGGACAGAAGAGTTTTTTGACTTGCTGCATCCGAAATGCCACATGCCCCCGCTGTCCTGCCCATTGGGGTGGACCCCCGCCCAACAAGCATCCAAACTTGCAATCAGCCGTCTTGGAAAGCATGATGTCACGAGCCCGCATCTCGTATTCGGATTTTACAGGCACCCGATGGGTATGCATGTGTCTGTACGATGCAAGAAGTCTCCCCATTGCTGCCTGTCAACATGTCCGTTCATGTGTCTCAGTGTGTATACATATACATATGTACATATGTGCACACACACGCATGTATACATATACGTAATTATATATATATACATGCATATATATATATATATATACACAGACCTATAGATGTATCAATACACATGCGACTCGTCTGAGGGGGGTTAATATTTTACACTGCCCCGGCAGTTTATGCATTTGTACACATAGCTTGTCTGTCGAGCGTTCTTGTGTATGTCATGCCTGCGGCTGCGCAAGCTTGTGCTCATATGTGTCTGCGCAAGCACCTGGGTTTGGGCTACTGTGAGGGCGTCTGGCACACAAGCCAGGTAAGTAGCAAGGTACACGAAGGCCTGTCAATAGGTGGTGCATACAGGTAAGTGGCGTGTAAGCTTTCCTTTCCGCCAATCCCTTAAACACAAAGCGCAGCCATGCTCACCCGAACCACCCTCGACGGGGTCACTCTGCAGGAGACGGTCAACGTCTTGGTGGAAGGGGTGGCCCAGCTTGTCCGCGCAGAGCGACTTCTGGAGATGGGCGTGGACGCAGTTGAGGCAAGCCGCTTAGGCTCCTAGGTAGATCAAGGGGGGGCCCTGAAAAAGAGAACCCTCTCTTAAACAGGGACCTTATTCAGAGGGTCTATATTCCCAAGGGCCCCCCGAAGCCTCCCCTATCCCCGACTAGGTTTGTTCATGGCCTCAGGCCCCGAAAGAAACCGTAGGCCCGGGCATGCGATGGCCAGCTCGCAAGTCGATACATGCTGAGTCAAATGCCGCGTTCTTACGTACTGAACCCTAAATACTAAACCCTAAACCCTAAACACAACCCTAAACCCTAAACCCTAAACCCTACTGAGCTCGAAAGCTAACAGCTCCAGCGCTCTTCGTTCCTTCCCCCGCGGTGTTTTCCAGGCATTGGCCCAGCAGCAAGCGCCGGCAGCGGCCTGCGCGGGCCGCAGTGCAGGAGCCTTTCAACCCACAAAGAGCAAGTCGAAATCGAGTTTAGGGTTTAGGGCTTAGGGTTTAGGGTTTAGGGTTTAGGATCCATGTGGCGGAATAAGAAACCACGCATCCATGCAAAAGCAGGGACTTGTGGGCGTCGGCGTCCCCTCAGAACACAATGGTTTCACATGCTTTGCATATTTTGAAGTCAGTTGCAGATGTAGCAAAGTTCACAAGCCTGGGTGTGGGCAGCTCGGCACAAAGGGCACCAATCGACAGAGGGCACGAAGTACCCCTCCATGCTGCTGCGGTACTCGTCAGTACTGTCAACTTGCCTCTTTGTGCACTTCAGAAAAATTGCATCCAAATCAAATTACAGGCTGTCACCGATACCGACCCTGAAGAAGTTGTCAGAATTTGTTAGACTAATTCTCTCTGGATACCAAAGCCCAAACAAAGCAAAAACGTCAAAGAAACCAAAGCCAACAAAAAGCAAGAAACCAACCCATTTTTTCAAAGAGACCAAAATTGTCAGGAGAAACAAAACAAGCCAAACAAACGACCAAGAAAGGAAAACACAGAAACCACCACCAAAATCAAAGTTGTCAGGAGAATTCTCTGGAAGCCAAAACCAAAAACCTAAAAGCATAACCCAAAAGACCAACAACAAGTGCAGCCACAAAAGCCAAAGAAACCAAATCCAAAAACTCCAAAGAAACCGAAACCAAAACAAGAGAATTGTCAGCAAGCTTCTCCGAAACCGAAGGTAGCGCATGTACATATCTAAATTCGTACATTTTTACAAACACTAGACTCTATATATATATATATATAACACGATAAGAGAGAGATATTTGTGTATACATATATATATATATGTGTGTGTGTGTGTATTAGGTGACTTATCGCCTATAAACCGGAAATCAGAAACCCTGCCGCAGGCAAGGAACCTGAAAGCGGCAAATGGCGGGTGGCAAAGAAAATCTAAAGGCTTAAGTTTTTCAGATACAAGGGTTTAGGGTTTAGGGTTTCAGGGGCTCCAGGCGAGGTGCGAAGCCTGTCGCAAGCAGGATTTAGGGACTACATCCTCAATCCTGATCCTGAACCGGAGAGGGCCCCACATAAGTGGATGCTGCCGAAAGCTAGACGCCGCAGTCAGCAATTATCAGCTGTGGTTGTGATAGAATCATTCCTGACTTGCAAGTGGAGGGAGCCGTGGGATGTGGGGTTACGCTGCCCTCAGTAGCAGTGGATGGCATGGAAGGAAAAACGTTAAAGCTAGCTCGCCCATTGCATTTCGCAGCTTGTCATGATGTCCTGAGGGTAGAAAAGGCTTGCTAACCCTGAGCCCTAAACACGAAACCCTGGAGTGTACATAGGGTTGTGCTTGAGGTCAAGGCCTTTCTCTGAGTGCATCCGAGTGCTTTTTTTTGGGCTGACCGTGTGTCGCGCTAGAGGAACATGCTCCGATCGGGCACTCCCGCAGTCATCTGCTGAACTTGTTGCGGTATGCCGTTCCTGCCTTGGCTGTGGGAGTTTGTGTTTCAAGGCAGTTGCGTGGATCTCTCCTGAGAATTTCTTGGGGTCTGAAGTGTACCGCCCCCCCCCCCCCGCCCTCCTCCTCCCCCCAGTCCTCGGAGGAGGAGATCTGACCCCAATCGACGAGCTGGAAGCTGGTTCATGGGATGCGGCAGGCGCTGCGGATGGGCCCTGTCGCCTTGGTGTTTGCGGCCTAGGGTTTAGGGGAGGGTTTTTACGGGTTTCAGCCGATGGAAATCTGGGATTGCGGCTCAGGCTTGACAGGAAGGCACACGCTTTCTGGGGGTGGTGCTTGGGGATGATGTCTCCTGATCTTGGGCAACGCGCAACACATCACATCGGGGATGCAGAGATATTCTATAGTTCGAGTTCATCTAGCCCTGCGATCAGGGGTTTAGGCTCCGACGCCTCTTCAGTGAGACCGGAGACCGGAAGATGCAGGAAACACACCGAGAGGGCTTCTGGCTTCTCGGGATAGAGTAGATGCGTGGGTCGCTGGCCCTTGGGCAGGCAATACCCTCAAAGACTTGATCAGCACCGCGGCAGCTCGGCTGGTCAGAAGAATAGCTCCGTGCGCTGCAGACACAGAGGGTCTCTTTCCAGGTTATCTCGTCCAGCACAGCCTTGCAAGAGGGCGTCGGGACCTTGTTGTGGTTCTGCGGGTCTGCAGCCGTCACCTCTACATGGCAAGATTTGCCCAGGCTGAGAAGGAAGTCGTGGGCACGGCGCTGAGACTTTTGTCGTACCTGGCTTGACTGGCGTGTTCTAGCATGGACGGACGGCCCAAGGAGGAGATGCACAGGCCGACAGGCACCGGCGGGAGGAAGAACCACATCTTTGGGTCTCACTGTTCGGCGTTTCTTTTTGTGCTCGCTTGAGCCGGCAGATGCTTGGGGGTGTTTCGGTGCCAAGCCCCCGTCGTCGAGTCGTACGGCTGCCGGATGCGTGCCAGGGCGTTGTTGGAATTGAAGCAGCGTCTGGCCGGCGCAATCATCGATGCTTGGCAGAAGACGTGCGGAATCCACCCACTTCTCATGGCAGTCCATTATTCCACCACCAGGAACACTAACCCTAAACCCTGTTGTTCGTGTTATTCTCCGAGGTGGCTTCCCAATCAGGACAGCTGGAGCAGGCTGATGCGGGCCTTGCGAAGTTCCGCTTTTTCCGCCTCCCAAGTCCCCAATCTGCAGGCGGTCAAGGTGCTCGCTGGAGATGTGGGCTCCAAGCAAGAGGCAGCCGCCAAGAAGATCCAGGCCCGCAGAAAGCAAAGCTGCTCTGCTCGGAGAGAAGAAGACATCACCTTTGAAAGCTGAAGGCCCTACAGAGGGGGAATTCTACCCGGGCGGTCGCCCCCGGCTCAAACCGCTTTGGCTTGGGGGCCGTTTCAGAGACTTGGCACTGTTGGCAAGAGGTGCAGCAGGAGAAGGCGGAGAAAGTGGGTGCCGTGACACGAATCCAGGCCAAGTTCGGGCTTGGGGCTGGGCGAGTCGGTGGCAAGTCACCCTAACTTCTTTTGCCAGGCTGTGCAGCGTGGCAAGAAGACTCGAGAGGCGCACAAGCTTCAAGAAAGCCAGAAAAAGGTTGCAGTTCAGATGGCAACTTTTCAACAGCTTGTATTGAGGGTCCTGGCGGCTGCGCATTGGCACAGGACCTCCAGAAGCTGGAGTCTCCACAAGAAGGTCGGCTTGAGAAGGAGGCCCTCCACCGCAGCACGCTACGCTCACATGTTCGCGCGACGCATGGGCCCTTGTTTCGGGAGGTTTCTGTTTCATGTCCAGCACGCAAGTGTGGCATCAGCGGGAAGCCCCCTCGCCAGGCATCACCTGAAGAGCCTCAGAGCATCAGGCCAGGCTTGCTGTGGACGAACTTCAATTTCTATAGAATAGTGTGGCTGGTGGACCATGTGCCTTGTGACGGGAATTCCCAGAAGAGGGGGTACCCCTTTTAGTACCCAAAATAGAATTGGGATAACAAAAAAGGACCCTCAAACAGGGTACCCCCTACTTGTCGGAAACCATCTGACAGGCCAGAGCCAGCTGCATCCCAGGAGTACCAGGAGTTCCTGCGGCACAGGCCAGACAAAGCGCCACTAGGTGGATGGTTGTCAAAATTATGGTCCCTGTTTGGATCCCTCTCAGAAGACGGCACCTGTTATTTAGGGTATCCAAAAAGGGACCAGAATTTTGACAGCCACCCAGGTAGGTTCTTGGGACATTTTGTATTTTTCCCTTACTGGGTTTAAGAGGATCATATTCAGGAGTGTTTTTCAGAGGGTTTTAGGCCCCTAAATCCTAAGCAATGGAAGCAGGTGAAATGGTGTGGCAAGCGTTAGGGTCTAGGCACCCTGATACTGCCCCAATGCAGCACTGTTGAAATTACGGGCAGATGTTTGAGCACGGGCTTCTCATCACCCATCCTGCTGGAAGACAGGAACATCAACATGGAATGAGTTTTGGAGCATGGTCGAGCATAACATTTGCCACGGTGGAAGAGGGCAGTCTTGTGAAGCAGAGACTTTCTGCGAGAGGAGGCGCCAAAGTCCGGCAGTGGATTTGCAGAACAGCACCTGAATTCTTCAATGTTCCTGCCTAGTCTATGGTTTCGCAGTTAACCCCTGAAGAGACAGCATGGGCATATGGAGAGTGTGGGATTCAGACCGCACATGCGCATTCTGGGGGCTTGTCCCTGCCCCACATCTGCGGGTTCAGCTTCCTGGCCTAGGCTGTAAGGACCTTACTTCCTGGCTTTTGCACAGGATGGCGGATGTTCTGTCCACGGCTGCGCAAAATGGCACCCTCCAGGAGAGCCACTGTTCACCCGACAAGACCGTGTTGCCCTTGAGACCCGCTGGACAGTTGGCTGTCGGACAGAGCCATGCTAGATGCTGTGAAGGAGGCACTGGCTGCCAGCAGAATATGCGAGCAGGAGGACGCGGTTTAGTGGCCGTATGTCATCTGAGACGCGTCTTCTGAATCGCGGGTTCCGCTTCGTAGTTTAGACTAAGGACTTTGTTCGTTTGTCGCGTCTGAGATTTTGCTCGTATTTCTCTTAGTGTCCCCCTATCGTTCCCAAGATAGAACTCGGCAGTGGTGGCTACACTGGAAGGGAGGCTTCTTGTCACGAGAAGCAGTTTGGATTTGTTTTCGCTTAGTGCCAGGTTTGTCGGACAAAACTGGCTCTTTTGCCGACCGCCAGCACGACCCGCCGCGGAAGCTGTCCAATCATCGCCGCTTTCGGATGCTTTCAGTTTTTCCTTGCTAGTGGTGGGAGCGCGCATAGAAACTCGAACCGCTCGCACGTACTACTTCTGTGGTCGATGGACGTCACAAAGAATGGGTCCCTGGTATTTCTCATTTGTGGAGCACGGGAGGAATCTGCCAAGCCGGACATGCCCGAGGACGAGAAGGCAGAGAACGCTTTGGGTTTCGGGTTTCGAGATCAGCAGCCGGTAGCGGCCTGGGGCCAAGAAGGGTGCTTACATAATATTTGGGGGTCTACGAAAGTAAGGGGCACCTAATATAGACCCCAGATAGTAGGACAGCAGGCTTCCCTTCTACTACGGTACACCTAAACTGGGAAACCCACTTGCAACCCTAAACCCTAAATCCTAAACCCTAAACCCTAAACCCTAAACATGAAACATGCGCCCCAGCTGTGCAGGAGGGGAGAAAACCCTAAACAGGCTGGGCCGAGCGGCAAATCCTCCTGCACATGGCAGGACATCCTGCGTGCCCAGCTGGAATCCAGCCTTGTACGAGGAGGTCTCCAAAAGGCAACTCACCAGGGTTCAGGGTTCAGGGTTAGGGTTTAGGGTTTAGGGTTTAGGGTTTAAGGTCTAGGGGTTTAGGGTGCAGACCTGGTTGTAAAAGGGTTTAGGGTTTAGCGTTTAATTAGGGCTCAGGCAATTTCACACAGCTGACAGAGTTGACAGGCCCTGGCAGAAGAAGCTGACCTAGAAGAAATCCGGCCTCGGCCTCTGCAGTTCGGGCGCTGGTGTGGGTTCTTGATACACATACATACATCACGCAGGCGCATACAAGTACATAAGCACAAGTAAAAAAAGTTAATGAACAAGCAATTACAATATATGTATATGTATATATGAATATATAAATGTATGAATATATGAATATATGTATATATGTATATATGTATATATGTATATATGTATATATGTATATATGTATATATGTATATATGTATATCTGTATATGTGTATATGTGTATATGTATATATGTATATATGTATATATGTTTTATGTATATATGTATATATGTATATACGTATATACGTATATATATGTATATATGTATATGTGTATATATGTATATATGTATTTATTGTATATATGTATATATGTATATATGTATATATGTATATATGTATATATGTATATATGTATATGTATATATGTATATATGTATATATATGTATATATGTATATAGTATATGTATATATGTGTATATATATGTATATATGTATATATGTATATATGTTTTATGTATATATGTATATATGTATATATGTATATATGTATATATGTATATATGTATATATGTATATATGTATATATGTATATATGTATATATGTATATATGTATGTGGCCCGGACCTTTATGTATTATTTGATGGTTTCCTGCCCGTGCTAATAGAAACTTAATATAATCTATATCTACAACCTCAATCTCTCACCAAGCATGCATAAAGATCCGGTTTAGGGTTTGGGGGTTTGGGGGTTTAGGGACCACAAGGGTTTAGAGTTTTACTTAGGGGTGTAGGCTTGAAGGTTTAGGGTTTAGCTTAGCCTCTTGCCATGTCGCTTGCAAGCGGGGGTGAGATGTCCGGCTTCCCCACCTTATTCCCTTTTCTTTAATGCCCTTCAATTCCTAAAGCGCTAAGCCCATATATAAGGGTTGGATCCCGGTCCCGAAAGCTTATTTCCTGAATGCAGTGGCCTGACGCGTAAGGAATGTTGAACAAGCACAGCTTGGAAACACAAGATGAAACTTATTCAAATTTATTCAAACCTCATTCAACTTGAATAAGGCTTTGGATTCACGATTCAAGATCCAAGATGCCCAGGCAAGTTCTCCTGGCCACCTTGAATCTTGAATCTTGAATCCAACGCCTGATTCAAGTTGAATAAGCCTTTTCCAAGTTGAATAAGGTTTGAATCAATTTGAGTCAATTTCACCTTGTGGAGTGAAAGTTGCCTGCTCACGCATATGCGACACAAAGTACACCTCAGGCTCGTCGGCTTATAGATGAATTATAGATACTAGAAGGCACTCACGCGGTCCCAATACCCACGCCTTTCTGGAGAAGCCTGGAAAAAGGCGTGGGTACATGGGGGGGGGGTGTCCAGTACCATATTTCCCCCCCGCCCCCCCCCCCCCCCCCCCCCCCCCCCGTACCCGCGCTTTGTGCTTGAAATTCCAGGAAAAATTCCGGAAATCTGGGTTTTAGGGCTTAGCGTAAAGGACTTCGGGAATAGGATTTGTTTTTAGGATTCAGGGGCTCTCTATAGGAATTGAGGACCCCCCCGTCTTTAGGGATAGGGAACACCATTTGGGTAATGAAATTGAGGAAATAAGGTTTAGGGAGTAAGATTTGGGGATCCGGCTCTTTAGGATTTGTAAGGATGCCCCTCCTTCGGGCTTTTGGAATAGCATTAAGGGAACACAGCTAGGGAACAAGATGTAGGGACCCCGCTCTAGGATTTAGTGATAAGGATTTGGGTAGTAGGACCCTTAAATTCAAAGGAGCTTTCAAAATGTTAAGGGCTTTAAGGATTCTTAAGCCTTTTAAATGCCTTAAAATCCTTAAAAGTTTGAAAGGCCGCAAAGGCCTCGGGCTTTCAAAATGTTAAGGATTTTTAAGGATTTTTTAAAATTTAAAAGGCCCGGACCTTTTCCCGAAATAAGTAATCTTTGTTAAAATCCTTAAAATTTTGAAAGGCTTCAAAGGCCTCGGGCTTTCAGAATTTTAAGAATTTTAAGCATTTTCAGGATTTTAAGTAATTTAACAGGCGCTAAAATTCTTAAACTCCTTACAGGCCCTTAAAATTTGAAAGGGGAAACAGAACCATCAAATAGTACACAAAGGTCCGTCGTACATATATGTATACATAGATATACATGCATGAATACAAAATAAAAGTGAATAAATGAAACAAATCATATATATATATATATATATTTATATGCATAACTAACATATATGTGTTGGCACTGCTGAGCTCCTACTGGGACCGAGGCTACAGCTGCAAGCGTCCATGATGAAGTCGGTGTCCGATGGTTCCTTAGAGGCGGCCTTGCAAACGGTCTTTGCTGCCGACCATGCGGACGACGAGGACGGGGCTTTTTCAGGCAGAGTCATGCACCCAGTCCTTGCCTTCGGATAGCTGGGTCCTAGCGACGGTACTGTATTTCTTGAACGAGGTGTAGGCAAGGGTCGGCCCGGAATGACGCACGTGTTGCCGCGTCCTTCTCGAGCACGTGCGCGTCAGGATGCCGTGACAATTGTCGCGGAACAGCCGGGCACATCGGCTGACGTCGCCGAGTTGGGCGATGTGGAAAGTGTCGAGCTCGAGATGCTCAAGGAGCGAGTCGCGCAGAAGATGGTCATGGCCAGCTTGGACGGCACGCTTCAGGGTGCGCTTGAGGCGCTTCAGTGGGCAAAGCCAGCAAAGCCAGCAAAGCCTGATGTAGATGACCTGCGCCTAAAGCTCGCTCGTCAGCTCAAGGGGGCTCTTGCAGATGGCTCCTTAGAGGATGCCCTGAGCATCGAGGCCGCACAAAGAGCCAAGCCGGGCCAAAAACACACGAGGCAAGCAGATGACGAGGCCCTGCGGGAGCGTGTTGCTTCCCAGCTAGAGAAGGCTTTGACCAACGGCTCCTTGGAAGCGGCTTTGCAGAGCGTTAAGGGTCGTCTGGCAGATGGCTCTGCAGAGGACGCCCTGAGAATCGAAGCCCAGGTGGGCCAAGGGCATGGGGGGCAGACAGATGACGAGGACCTGCGCGAGCGTGTTGCTGCGCATCTAGAAAAGGCTTTTACCGACGGCTCCTTGGAAGCGGCTTTGCAAAGTGTCAAGGGCGTTCTGGCAGATGGCCCCGCAGAGGAACCCCTAAGCATCGAAGAGAAATCCGGCCACACACACGACGAGGACCTGCGCGAGCGTGTTGCTGCCCAGCTGGAGAAGGCTTTTAGCGACGGCTCCTTGGAAGCGGCTCTGCAGGTATGCGTTGTTCCCAAGAACGCCCAGGGGGCCCCTCACGGGGCCCAGAATGCGGCCTTGCCGCCTGAGCCAGGCTTGGAAGATGATGTCGAGGCACTGCGACAGAAGCTCGCCCTTCGCCTCGAGGCCTCGGTGACGGATGGCTCCTTAGAGGCTGTGCTAGCCGAGCAGGCTGGAGAAGCAGCCAGGGACCCGGAGGATCTTCGGGAGAAGATGGGTTCGCAGCTACTGGCTGCCTTGCAAGATGGATCCCTGGAGGCGGCGCTGGAGGCTAATGCTGCGGCAGTCGAGGAGGACTCGTCGGATCGCTTGAGGTCCAAGCTGGCAACGTCTTTGTCCCAGTCCTTCTTGGACGGGTCCCTCGAATTGGCTCTCAGCACCGGCACCAGCCTGGAGATCGAACCTTCCAAGCTACAGGCAAGTGCTGACCTTTTCAAAGACTTCAACTACCGAGCAGGTCTGATTTTTCCTCCCCTAAACTTCCCTGAGCCCTAAACCCTCAACCCTAAACCCTATACATAGCTGTACCTAGTGCCTGGCTCTTGAGCCGACTTCATGGGTCTGGTCTTCTGATGTCGCCCCCGCGCAGGTCGCCAAGCCCGTAAGGTCGCGACCACCGTCTCTTGGTCATAGTTGGGTTTTACATTTTAAACCCAATAAGTAATATTTTTTAAATTTTTAATGCGATCCCAAACCCAATAAGTCATATTTTTTAATTTTTAATGCGATCCCAACCATGAACCAGGTCTGCAAAAGCCATGAGCAGCGCCGTTGGGCTGCTTCAGGCGTCCCGGGGCCTTCTGCACTTGAAATTCTGACGATGATTGCGATTTGTGATGTTCCCCCCCATATGCTAACAGTCCTTAGTAGGGATTAAAAGAGGAGGGGTACTAGAATCCCTATTGAGGACTGTTAGGAGAAGGGGGAACATTCCAAACTACGATTGTGACTATGCTGATGATGACGATGCTGAGTGTGATGGTTGTTTTGTCACTGCCCTCGTCATGCTTCATGCCACTTGTGACTGTTTTCGTTGCGCTGATTATGCTGGTGATTCGTGCGTCTTCTAACTATCTTTAATTCGCCACGACTACCATCAGTATTGCCATGGCCATGACCGCTATTCATGATAAGGGTGCCGATGCTGATGATGATTTAGGGTTTAGGGTTTAGGGTCTAGGGTTTCGGGTTTCGGGTTTAGGGCTTAGGGTTTAGGGACGAGTGCGATGACACCGAGCAGGTGCTCTCCAGCTACGACCGCGGGGGTGCCCAGATGGCCCTCATCCGTACCCCCAGCGCCCCCTAAACCCTAAACCCTAAACCCTAAACCCTAAACCCTAAGCCCTAAGCCCTAAGCCCTAAGCCCCAAACCCTAAACCCTAAACACCCTGGCTGTTCTGCTGAGATTGAGCCCCGGGGGGGGGGGGGGAGCAAAAACGCCCTAACCCCGTCCATGCCCCCCTTCCCGTCCTCCTGTCTTCACCCCCAGGTAGAGTCGGAAGACTCCAGGCCTCAATCAACTCGGCAGAGAATGCGATCCGAGACCGGATCCAACAGACGGAGCTGCTTCAGGCCTGTTGAGGGTTTAGGGTTGAGGGTTTCGGGTTTTTGGTTTACGCTTGGGGCTCTTGGCAACATTCCGGGCTGCAACCCCGCTTGCCACTTCCAGGACTTCTGTTGAGGCATCACAGGTTTGCCCCGGCACCCTGGAATTTTTCTCCTGCACCCTAAACCCTAAACCCTAAACCTAAACCCGAAACCCTAAACCCTAAACCCGAAATTTCAAGGAAGAATCACGACTTGAGGGGGTCCCCGGCGAGCTCCGTGAAGAACCCCACCCAAAGAGGAAAATCTGTTTCATTCCGATGCGGAGCCCCCCCCGAAGCTTCCCTTTTTAATATTTTTTAATTCGAGGTCGACCCCAGAACCCTCAGAGTGCCCTAAGGATCTAAAGCCCTGCGAGTGTGAGAGTCGAAAGACCTATCATGGGTTCCCCTACTACTCCCCTCTCTTATACCCTTTTTTTGGGGTTCCCCCCCTCTAAACCTTAAAGGAAAAAACCCCGATGATTAAGGCTATTTAGGGATGATTAAGCCTTGAACCTGCAGCCCTAGATCCGTGGGTTCCTTCAGCAGCCGTTTTGTGGCGAGGTCCGGCTCCAGGCAGCCCGGGGTGATTTGCGAAGTGGGGGCCCTTGGCGACTCTCTCCTCTTGAGAAAGCGGGGGGTGGCTCTCAAGAAATGTTACTTTTGCAGATTTCGATTCTGAAAAGTCTGAGGGGGTCTATTGATATCTGCATGTGTTTTGGGGGGGGGGGGGGGTGGTTCTTGCATGAGGTGCTTGTCGAGTGTTATTATTGGCCGCTGGCCGCCGGTGCCTCTCAGGTTTGAACGAGATGTGGGTGCAGCAGCAGACGGCCATCAACGCGGAAGACGTGCTTTGCTTGCAGTGCTAAAGGACTATAGAGTTGTTTGAAGGAACTTCTTCCCAAACAGGAACGTTTTGGGGCTTTCAAAGAAAAGAGGAAACAGGCCGGGCCGGATGCAAGCTGGGGGCACAGGTCTGGATGGGTGGGGCCCACGGGTTTGGATGGGTAGTACGTAAACCCCCATAAAAGCATGCCGCAGGTAAGCCCTGCTTTGTTACGACGGCTCTGTCGTGCAGCATTGCCTGCAACCTAAACCCGCGACTTTGTTCTGGGTAGGAGAGTTCAAACCCCCAAGAGCCTTCCTGGTTCCTGAACATCCGTCGTCGCCGGCTGCAGGTGCGCGCCTTGACTCTTCAGGCCCTGGGGTTTAGGGTTTAGGGTTTAGGGTTTAGGGTTTAGGGTTTAGGGTTTAGGGTAACAAGGGAAGGGTTTAGGGTTTAGGGTTGCCAGATTGTCTTCGAAACTGGTTGGAGCAATGTCCCGACCAGGAGGCACGGCAAAAGGCTGCCGACAGGTGCAGCCCCCAATCTGCTGCCGTTTGGGGATGTGTTAAGGGGTTTGGTTTAGCCCTCAACCCTCAACCCTCAACCCTCAACCCTCAACCCTCAACCCTCAACCCTCAACCCTCAACCCTAAACCTATTGTTGTCGTATTGTAGACCCCGCATTGCTGTGGCTAGTCGGGTGGGGGAAAAACCCTAGACTCCAAACCCTCAACCTTAGTTCTCCCCCGGGCGCTTCCCGCTCCGTCCTTGGCCTCGCCAGTCTGGAGCTCGAGAAGCTGAAGCGCAAACATGCCGCCATCGAAATGGCCGGGGCCTCAACGTTTAGGGTTAGGGTTTAGGGTTCAGGGTTTCGGGTTTAGGAATTAGAGTGCCGCGCTGCCAGCGACCGGAGACTTTAGGGTTTGGGGTTTAGGGGCAAAAGGGTTCACACGGGGCAAAAGAAGGTTTAGGGTTTCAGGGCTTAAGGTTAAGCACGGGTCTGGTGATCCCCAATGTGCTTGTTGCGGCTCTGTGAGGCCTTCGTTTGCGCGGCTGACGCGGTGCCTGGATGGCAGTGCCAGTTTAGGGTTTAATTCAGGCTTTTAGGGTTTAGTTCAGGCTTTAGGCTTTAGGGCTTAGGGTGCAAAAAGGTTTAGGGTTTAGGGTGCTTTGCATCCCGAGGCTGAGCCGAAGCCCGATCCCGAAAAACATCCGAGGATGCGCATCCTCTCGGCAGTCGATATGAGATAGCTTCGACAGCTGCCTCGGGACAAGAAGCAGGCCAGGTGCCACACTGACCGACCCCCAACGCAATGAGCTTCATCGGGTTTAGCATTCCACTCCCTCCTGCCTATGACCGTGCTTCAACCCTAAATTACCCTGCTAGGTGGGTGGCAGAAAAAAGCATGCGCCTGAAGTGGACACATGTGCAAAAACCCCATGCCACTTGTGTTACGTTGCCAGGCTGCAGCAGGCAGGATTCACCACTCACAACCTGGCGGTCTCAGTGAAGATCCCCGTAGCATGCTGAAGCCAGCTGAACCTCGTTTTCCGCTTCAGAGCGGACAATCAGAGCTGATTTGCGCGTTTCACTGGGCACCCATGCTTCAGAAACCGAAGCATGGACAGTTTTCAGACAAGTCGAGTGGTTCTCAGACCTTGACGTCGTTCCGCGAAGCGGACCGTTTACGTGTTGCCGAAGGCCGGCATGCGTTCCCTCCATTTCCCTCCTAAGTCGCTCTTCCACCAGGGGTTGTTGGACTGGAAAGCTCGACAACTCATGGCCAGCCCAATGCTGCTCATGTCGCCGTTTTCGCGTGAACTGCATGAAAGCACCGGCCGTTAGCTACCTATCACAATGCTTCGCGTAAGCATCACGGCTGGCTGCTGCCCCGCTAGTCTGGACAAGGAGAGCACGAGGCGACCGCGGAGGCTCGTCTAAAAAAGGCTCCGCATGAAAGCCCCAGCAACAGCATCGGTGGGGGGAGGTGCCCGCAGGGGCAACAACTACAGTATGTAGATGTAGAGCTGGCGTGTGTGCCAGTCAAAAAGAGCCAATGTCCTTGTGCCGGAGAGGCGGACCCCATCTCCTGAATGCCACATGCCAAGGCTACCAAAATTTGCCAACGCTCCCAGAAATCGCCCACAAGGCAGGCGCTGTAGACACTTTTCGTGATCGGTTCTCAAGTGAAGAATTCATGTCTCGTGGATGAGGGGCGTCTTCGCTTGCCGTGCCATGAACTTGCTGCGACATGGGGCTTATCAGATGCTTCTCAGATGCTTATCACATGTCGACGCGATAACACGCAGTAAAGACCGGTGCTTGGTGGCCTAGGCTTGCAGGGCTCAATATCTCGTGCAGGCACGTACTTCGGTGTGTTTGTTTGCGGGCTCAACCCGTCCCGGACCTCGATGCAAATCTTCATAAACACACACGCGGCGCGAAGAGCGGCTGCTCCAGATTCTAGTCTACCAATTGCTTAAGAACCCCCCAAAAACACAAAAAGACTCTTCCTTACAAGGGTAGTATAGGGGTTATTGTCTTTTCACTTTTTTGGGGGCTCTTGCGCAATTGGCAGTAGTAGCCGCTTACTCATCAAAAGAGACCGGAGCCTTCGCCGCCATGGAGATGCTGAGTGCAGGCGGTGGGCAGGCGAGCGGAAGAGTATGGATCGAAGACCACCCGACCGAGGCGCGATTCTCGGGGTTTTGACGCATACTACGGTCATTTTTTGGGTGTTCGGGGTGGCGTGCGTGACCAAGGCGGATCTTGGTTGAGAACGCTGACCATATACTCAGTGAAGAAGACGAGCAGAACCCCCTCCCCCTCCTCTACCCATGGGTACTATACCCCTAAATTTTCAATATAAAAAAGTCTAACTTATAGCCTACCCAGGGGACTTAGAATTCTTATAGGTGCAGTTGTAATTGGGGTTAGCCCCCTCCATCCTTGTGCCAGGGCTGGGCTCCTGGCCGAGTGGACTCCGTGGGGGCCAACGGCCGCTAGGTTTCATGTGAGTTCCCAAAGAGCCCAATACTCCTGAATTAAGGAATATAGCTTAATTCATCTAGGGATCCTTAATATGACTTAAGGTATATTCCTTAATTGGGTATTGGGCTCTTTGGGTGGTTGAGGTTTAGGGTTGAGGATGTTGCATGTCGACTGCGCAGATTGCTTTCGCTGCTTAACTTCCAGGTGGATTCCTCAACAGGTGTAGAAAGTAAGAGAACCTGAGCCAACACAGAGGTCAAGAGCTGTTCTCAAAGCCGCTGTGCAAATAAGGCAACTACATCGTTGTCGATGACCAGGCGTGCAGTGTTTGAGGGGAGCGAGGGAAAGGGTCTAATCCCAAACCCTAAACAAACGGGTGGCAAGAAATCGGGTGGGCTGCCTTGCTTCGGTACTTTTGGTCTTGTAAAGTGTACTGCGTGCTCGGAGAGCGGTGTGGTTGTTTCGGCAGGCATGTCGTATGTATGGCGGGGGCGTGAGGTGCCGACAGATGTGCAGAGTCTCTTCAGAGTGGTTTGTCCAGCCGCTCGCGGGGAACCAATGGCTACTGTCCAAGCCTCTTTCTGGCTCAGAGCTTGAAGTTGCCATCGAACACCGCAGCCTCATGGAGTCTGCAACCATGTGCGTGACCACCGCGAAGGACATGACCAAGGCTGACCAGGATCAGGCAGAAAAGGTCACGATGGAGGATCAGGTGCGACGACTTGATGCCCGGCACCGAGAACAGGCGGAGAGGTTGCAGATGCTTCAGCAGATGGAGAAGCAGAAGATGGTGGAGCTGTGTCAGCAGGCGGCTGAGACCCAGTGCGAGATCTGGGAGGGTGAGATCACTGACGATGAAGACTGCATTGGGCAGTACCGAACCCCATCGTCCCCAACATCCCCGCAGGCGAGTCACCTAAGAGATTCCATCGATGACGCCGCAAGGGGGATGATGATGCGCACTTCCTCGACTTTGGTATCGCCTTCCTGCGTGTCCACAAGGCCGCCACAGACAGTAGTTCTGCTTCCTGCCCTGATCCATGGCTCCGAGCACTCCTATTCCCAGTTGAACCAAGACTTCATCCGCGGAAAGATGTTTCACGCCACTTACTCGACGTCTGGGGGTTCCACTTTGGAGTGGAACATGCAGTTCGAAAACACGAAGATAGGCGAGACGCAGCAGGACTGCAGGCTTGGCGCAGGGGCTGCCCAGCAGGTCCGTCGGCACTCTTGCGGCAACTTGCGCAAGACTTCGACGCGGGCTACGCATTCCGATCAGTGGCAGGACGACACTGTGACGGTGATGATGAGGAATATCCCGCCACACCATACGCAGCAGAAGCTTGTGGAGGAGTTGCATCGTCGTGGCTTCGAGGGTTGCTTCGATTTCCTCTACCTTCCCCACAATTTCAAGCTGAACATCAACGTTGGCTATGCTTTTATCAACTTCATAGAGCCCAAGTACGCCTTGAAGTTCTACCGCGACCTGGACGGACAATGCCTCACCAAGTACATGAGGCAGAAGGGAAAGTTCATCCGTGTGCACCCCGCGCAGCTCCAAGGATACGAGGCCACCTATGACCACTTCATGCGCACCAAGATTGCGCAGAAGCAGGACCCCGCCTTCTCGCCACTCTTTAGATGAAAGAGCCCCAGAGGCTATTCAAATGACTAGGTCCCGCCGGAACGGTGTGGGGACACTGTGCGGGGACCGCTAAGTAGCAGCTTCATCACTCACAGAAGACAAGCGTGTTAATGTTAAGTGCCAACGAATCGGCGAGCTCTCGAGTACCACGGGGTAGTCTGTAACGACTTGAGAACGTGAAGTTCGAAAGACACAACCAGTGACTTTGTTTGGGGCAGAGAAGGGCAGAGCTTCATAGGGCTTTGAGTGACAATCAGCGCAGAGATCATCGCAACTCGTTGGCCAACACGTTGGTTTGTTTTGAAGAGATAATGCGCCTTGTAACATTTTGCCTTCGAACAGAAGGCGGGCAGGTAAGTAGCAATGACACTTTCGCGTCTGCCAATTCAACCTTCCATTGGGCTTCTGATAGGCAACTATGTTCAAACTATGTTCGGGGCAGAGCAGCATAGGGATTTCATTGACCGGCAGCGCGGAAGTTGTCGCCAGTATTTGCCCACGCACTTCGTGCTGCCTTCGAGAAGGAGACAGTCATGTAAGTGGCAACAAAGACTTTAGAGGTTCTGCTAGGACTTCAAGACGAAAATCGAATTTTGCAAATCTTGACAAGTGTGCCCCGCAGAAAAGGCAGAAAGGCAGTGCGGACATCCTTGCCATCTTCGTTCTGCCTTCGAACAGAAGGCGCTCTCGTTAAGTGGCAACGAAGCTCTTGCGACGAGGGCAGTTCGGACATCGTTTCCGCAGCTGATGCACGTTTGCTTTTCCTTCGAACAGAAGGCTGTCACGTTGAATGGCGTCGGAGCCTTCGTGCCTTCCATCCCAGGCGGGCCTCGTTTCCACAGTGGATGCACTTTCGCTTCGCCTTCGAACAGAATGCGTTCGCGTTAAGTGGAAACGAAGTGTAGCAGCAACGAAGCTTTCGCGCAAAACTGTTTATGGCAGAGCAGCATAGGGCTTTCGTTGACAATGTTCACGAACAGCACGGAGAATGTCGTTTCGGGTTGACCCACACTTCGTGCTGCCTTCGAACAGAAGGCAGTCACGCTTAGCTTGGCAGCTTTCCGATGTGTCGGGAGCACATCCCAAATGACTGCTGCTGTGTTCATGGGCAGTGGTTTGTTTTTTCTTGTGTCCTGTAGCCACACGAGCTACCCTGCCTTTGCCGAGATTCTAGCTACCTTGCCAGCGCGAGAAGAATTACACAGGGATTGTTGCAGGGATCCACTCCCCAAAGCCTTGAGTGACATCAGCCCTTACATCTGCATTTGCCCAGGGAGCCAAGTTCGAAATTGCGCAAGAGAAGGCGAGACCTGTGGATCCGATTTGCCTCAAAGGGGTGGAGGACCTGCTGCTCGGCAGAGACATGACAGGACCGCCTTTCCAAGCAGACTTTCTCCGCATGTTTGTGTCGTCCATGTGTGGGCCAAGGCTGTCTTTAGGCGACTTCAATGAGGGAGCGCTTCTGCACAACGTCCGGCAGAGATATTTCGATGACTTGATCTACACGGGCATTGGAAGTGCAGTCCTTACACAATGCGGAGGTTACTGTCGTCAAGAGCCCGTGCGATGGGCCTCTGTCACAGAAACCAGCTGTGCACGACTGATAATGATTGGACCCCCCTTGTGAAGATACACGGGACGTTTGCAGGTCTCTGTATTTGGAGGTTCATGGTACTTATTCACCAATTATAACTGTACTTCTAACCCACTTACAAGCCTCTTAAGTGCCCAAATATGGATAGTAAGTACAGTTATAAGTACAGTTACCCTAAACAGTTACCCTAAACCCTAAACCCTAAACCCTAAACCCTAAACCCTATAGGTACAGTTATCATTGGTCAAAAAGTACCATGAACCTCCAAGTAAGGTCCAATCCTTATCTCGGCACCTTGGCTGGCTCCTGGATTGGGGCAGTTCCGTTGTCACCCTAAACCCTAAACCCTAAACCCTAAACCCTAAACCCTAAACCCTAAACCCTAAACCCTAAACCCTAAACCCCTAAACCCTAAACCCGAAGAGTCTTCAGGTGAATCCGTTCCAGAACCTTCCGGGGCTCTACTCCGAAGCGAAGCAGAAATTTTACCGAGATCGATCTGCGGCGGCAGGCTGCTGTCACTGGAGGGATGGTGACCATGGTCACTTGTGATGTCCAAGCTTTTGCGTGGTGTCCCTTTGCTCTCAGGTGCATCAGGTGATGAATCCGAGCTACCGCCGCATCTCTTTTCGGTGGCAGCTGCTGCATACACCACGATGCTTGGTGATGCCCGGAACCAGTCTCCTCGGCAGCAGAAACTCGAGGTTTGAAGAGCCGAATGACTGGATCCCACATTCATTCCTTACAAGGGTAACATAGGGAGGTATAGGGGTATCTCCGGAACCAGTAAGGTTAAGGTTCGGGAGTCCTTCTAGGGCCCTTTTCGGAGTCTCGGTTCCCCGGAATTCCTGTTAGGTCGATCATCATCTCCGGAGAGAGCGGAGCTGGGAAGACCGAAGCTACGAAGCGGATTCTCACGTGCCATGAGCTGCAACAGATTAAGGCAGGCTATTGGGATGTTCCCCCTTAGACTAACAGTCCCTTATAGGGATTAGAGTACCCCGTAATTATTATCCCTATTGAGGATTGTTAGTAGAAGGGGGAATATCCTAAGTGGGCTAGTCATGAGATGCAGCAGCCCTGTGCATGTGCAGTTGTCTTGTGAATTTCAGATAGCTCAACAACTGGCACATGCTTTCCCAGGTATTTTGCGAATCTCCAGCGTTCCAGCACCCTGGCTTGAAATGCTCGTTGTGTGTGTGTGTGTGTGTGTGTGTGTGTGTGCGTGTGTGTGCGTGCGGGGATTGCTGAGCCCGACCCACCCACACAACCAACAAGACCGTGCGGCTCCGTACTCTTTGCTCCTCTTTGTCTGCGCGTAAAGCCCTCAATGCTTGTAATTATCCCCAAACGCCTGAACCCTAACACCCCTCAAGCCCCGCAAGCCGTAAGTCTCAAAGCATCCCAAAGCCTACGCCCCGAATGCGAAAAGCCTTTTTAAGGCTCTGCTGTGCACGAGAAGATGAGTATCGAGGAACAAGTCCTCCGGTCCAATCCCATCCTCGAAGCCTTTGGAAACGTCTGCCGCTGAGAGAAGCATGCTCGCAGGGTTTCAGGGAGAGTTGATGGAAAAGGGCTTTACATAGGGGGCTTAGGGGGCTTAGGGGTTTAGGGTTTAGGGTTTAGGGTGAGGGTGTAGGGGTTGTGTAGGGCTTTAGGGGCTTTAGTGTTGCTTTGGGGGTTAAGTGGTTCGGGGTTGCTTGGGTCTGAAGGTCTACGCAAAGACAATGACAAGGGCGGCATATCAATCCCAAAATCTTCAGCGCAAACACCCAAGCCCTACTGGAGCCCTAAATACCCTTTCAGCAAAAGCAAGGCGAGGTTGTGGCGGGGTTTGCTTTGTTGGGGTGTTTGTGTTGTTTGGGGGGCTTTGTGGGTCACCAGGAATGATGAGAACGTAAGCCGTCCTAGGTATAACAAGGACCTTAGTAAGGTACCCCTAACATCGTAAACCCCCATATATGTTGCTGCTGGCCCCTGAAGCTCTTGGCCTGTCGCAGGCGAAGACAATCCGCAACGACAACTCCTCTCGCTTCGGGAAGTTCATCGATATCGAGTAGCTTGTTTCAGAACCAGGAGAAGCCCTAGAGCTTGGGATGTTCACGCCTTATGCTAGCAGTCCTTAGTAAGGATTATAATCGGGGATGCAAGAAGCCCTAAACCAACAGAGCCACGATTGACCCTGGGCGTGCTTAGGTTCGACTCATCTGGGAAGCTGCAGAGCGCTCGAATATCGAACTACCTTTTGGAGAAGAGCCGCATTGTGCCTGGGTGGTCCGAGGACCCACAGGAATTTGAAAATCTGTTGGCTGGAATATCTCCAAAGGAACCCATGTTCTGTGATGAGCATCAGGTAAAGCAGCAGCCGGATGAGCGTGGCTATCATGCAGCAGTCTTGGTTGACCTCATGGTTTTGCTTCAGGTTTTTACTCTCTACGCAGTCTGCCGCTAAGGCATTCTACCAGCTGTGTGCTGGGGCGAGTTCTTTGCCTGGCATCGGATCCTCTCTGGGTCTCCGGTCTGCCTATGATCACGCCTACACGTCTGCTTCACGGATGCATCAAGACATGCTGTCACGCGCTGATCGCAATCTTGCCATGCTTAAACACTCACGATAGCACACAGTCACGAGGTATGCACCGACATACCTGGAGTTGATGATGCTGGCATGTTTGAGGACTTGTTGTGCCTTGTCTGGCTCATGAGATATAAGAGGGTTGGACCGAACGCAGGAAGCCGTCGAGTGCATGGATGGACTCGGATTCAGCACGGAAGAGAAGAATTCGGTTTATCAGCTGGTCGCTGCCGTGCTTTCGCCGCACGGAGTGATGACCTCGCAAACCCTTAACCGTTTTTCGGCATCTTCATGTTTTGGAAGCATCTTGTGCGTGCGGAAGAGACCCTGGGCAGGTGTTGCACCTTGGGGACATGCAGTTTGAGGAGAGATCCCTTTTGCTAGGTCTGTGGCGCTTATCTTAGAAGCACCAGGGTTTTGACCAGGAGGGGGACGATGGCAGTCGAATCTGCGACGCCGCCCTCACCGCCAAATTATGCGAGTTGCTGCAAGTCTCCAAAGAAGCCTTTACCAACACGTTCCAGTGCCTCCCAGCTGTCCACTGTCGATGGAGAATGCTGCAGAACATGGACCTGTAGTGAGAGGTACAAAACTATGGAGGATCCCTTCAGCAAGAACATGATCAACATGCCCCAGGCCGCAGACAGCGGAGACAGTTCTGATGCCACTGATGCACGATGCGGTAACGCGCGTGCTTGTGCAAGGATCCATCCGGCTCCTCGAATACGCGTCATGCCATGGCAAAGCACTTGCAACTCAGATCGATGTTGGGCTAGTGGGCTAGTGCGGAAAAAGGCAACCATGGCAAAGCGCAGTCCTTTGCAGTTTCATTTTGATGAAGCAATGTTGAAGCATCCGATTCCATTGTACCGAGAGCATGCTTAGGTACTCGCGTCTCTTCGACTGGCTGGTGTGGCGAATCAATCAAAGTACTGCGGGGAAGGGAGGTGGGCCAAAGAAGGACTCGCTTGCTCCCGAAGATTGGCGGCCGCCGAAGACATAGGCCCTTTGCCCTGCTGCAGGACGCCACCAAGAAGATTGGAATCTTGGACATCTATGGCTTCGAAGTCTTCGAATGGAATTCATTCGAGCCCATGGTTCGCAGGAAGTCAACCCTTAGTCAACAAGTCTGCTGAAGCTCGATCACTTCGGCAAAAAGCCAGAAATTGGTGTCACTTGTTGAGGCAGTTGTGCATCAACTTTGCGAACGAAAAGCTCCAGCAACACTTCAACTCTCACATGCCTCTTGGACTCAATAGGTGCTTTAACAATCAAATCATATAGAAATAGACTAATTCGAAATATCGCCATATAATAATATACGAATATAGTAATACTATATATATATATATGTATATATAGTACTGTAATGATATAATGTAAGAATTTGGGAGTATCATACTACAATGCTATTTGAATATGATCTCATCGTAATAGTAGTAGTATGATATTATAGTATCAAAATATGGGAACTAATAGTTTAGTATTATAACAGTATACTAATACAACAAAATAATATCGTAATAGAATGGTATAATCGTAAAGTCATATAGTCGTAGAATCATAGAGTATATAGTCATATACTTTTCATATAGCCGTATGACTATAATAATATTATACTACAATACTATAGTGCTATAATACTATAATACTAGAATGCTATAATAGTATAATACAACAATATCATAATAGTGTAACAATCTGAAATATAATATACTTATACATGTATATATATACACATTGTACTGATATAGTATTCTAAAAAGTAGAACAATATAATCATGTACTAATGCAATCATATTATGCCTCTTGGACTCAATTGCCCTGAGCAACATGGTCACCGCGGGTCTGGCAGAGGGCCGCAGACATCAGAGTGTTGCCGAAGGGGGAGCCGCACCTTTCTCGTTGTTCAATGTGCAGCACGCTGCAGGTTCACCATGGAGCAGAGGCTCTACTCAGAAGAGGGAATCTCGTGGAGCCACATCCAGTGGACACTTGATCGCAGGGGCTGGCCAGACCATCGAGGTCATGATGTACAGCTGCACCCCATAAGTGCTTCCTGAACCCTGCTGTGTTTGCCCCAGATCCCGTGCAAGGCAAGACAACCAGGAGATCATTGACAACCTGGAGAAGCGGCCGCCGGGGAGCTCAGCCTTCGATCTTCGTGTGGGTACGGGGCGGAGGCCTGTACCATTCTACGGAGACATACTCTTCCCATCGTATACTGAACATTGACTTTGTCCCACTGCATGGGATCACGCATTCCTGACATTAAGGGTCAGTGGGCCCATACTAAGCCTGCTCAGTCCATTGAAATCCCTCGTAGGCTCGGGAGTAGCTTATGGGGGGAGTACTGCAGGGGTCTGCGGTTGGTCAACATGAGGCTGGGTGTCTTCTGCATTCTGGATTCCGAATGCCTCATGCCGAGCTCCACGGATCAAACCTGCTTGAGCTGCTCAGCGGGCACTGGCTTAAGTGAAGCATCCTTTCTTCCGACTTGGACTTGGACATACTGGGGCGCTGGTGTTGTGAGATTATGCGGCATTGAGGTAAAATCTATAACACCTTCAAGAACTCCAAGGTGGTTCAGTCCTCAGCAACACACAGCTTGTGCTGCTGGCCCTGCGTCAAGACATGGGCTCGCCTATGGCCGGGCATGTGGGGATGGTGGTGACTATAAGGTTTACAAACCTTCGCGCTTTGCATCGACAAATTTCGCCGTGCAGCACTACGCGGGCGAAGTGGTGTATGATGTGGCTAGCCTCACTTGCGAAGAACTGAAGTGCACAGCGTTTAAACCCATACTCATGCATCTCTCCGCTTGTGTCTTGAGGTGCTGTCCTTCTTGGAGAGACTGGGCCATACTGGGCTGGTTTCTGTTTGCAATGAAGTTCTGTTCGCCCCAAGCCCCAAGCCTCACGTAATAAGCCATGGTTGGCTGCGTTGCATTGCGATGCACGGATGTGCCCGACAAGGAAGAACACTGACAAGCTGCATGCAGACTCTCTGCTTGAAGCTATGGGACTATGGGATGCAGTTCTTGGGCATGTTTGGGGCCTCTTGGTGAGTCCCCATGTCAAGGACATCATCACACTTCTGAAGTCGTCCTCGATGACCATGTGCCGAACGTAGCATGGCGGCAGAACTATTGAGTACATTTTGAGATGGGAGGACGGCCACTTAAGGAAAATGTTCAGTTTGTCTGTTTGGCAACCCTAAACCCTAAACCCTGAACCCTAAACCCTAAACACCTGTTTGGAAAGGCTGTTCTCGGACCCGCGCTTCACGCCGGACATGCAGGCAGCAGGGTGGGCAGACTGGTGTTAAGTAGACTTCGCTTGCGATCCGTTGACGACAGTGCCATGCCTGGTGCTTCCAGCAAAGGCCACTGTCCTGCCCCGAAATGTCTCTAGGGTCTAGGGTTTTAGGGCTTTTTTAGGGTTTAGGGTTTAGGGCCAAGGCCCAGCTGGTGCGCACAGCCGCGCCTTCGCCGACCAAGCGCGGGCCGGACTCGAACCAGCGAGCGAAGCCGGAATCTTAGAAACGAACAAGAATGAAAATCTTAATATTTAAAATATTATTGATATGATTACAAATAATGATAAGAACAATAACAATAGTTATCATAGTAGCAGTAATTTTGTGGTGACCTTTGATTCAAGAGAAGTAGGGCCGTGGTTCATCGAAGGTACTTAAACCCTTGTACTTCGGACCCTCAATCAGCTAGGTCACGGGCCATGCTACTATCCCCGCGCTGCACGTAATTCAGGCAAAACATCACTGTCAGCATGATGTTCCGGCAGCAGCTGGATCAGCTTGTCGAGGATCTGAACCGCCTCTTGGTCTGTCTTTGCGCTTTCCGATCCACCCCGTCCACCCTTCCCGATCCGCCGATGCTCTCAATCGCTTCCGAGGGACCAACCCACGCTACATCCGGTGCATCAAGCCCAATGGACACAAGCAGGCCACCTAAATCACATTGTTCTAAACTTCACCGAAGCATGGGTGTGTCGTGCCTCTTCTTGTCCCAAGTGGGCCTTCCTATCCTTGTGCTTGGGTTGTGGTTGCAAGTGCCTGGGATCGAACTGAGAGTAGTGGAGCTTCGAAAGTGGCCTTCCACCCGGCCTGCCCCTGTGCTGCACTGCGCAGCCCACCTTAAAACCCTAAACCCTACACCCTAAGCCCTAAACCCCAAACCCTAAACCCTAAACCCAGCCCGGAGGTGAGCCTAAAGCCTTGCCCTGGGTTTTTTTTCCCGGTTCTCCGAGACCTACCTAAAGACCACGCTGTGCTGTGGCTAGTCGGGTGCCAAAAAACCCAGCCCGTCAGGCACACGAGATAGATTCTCTGGATGTGCAGAGACAGCTGCGGTGCGCTGGCATGCTGGAGTCGATCCGCATCCGCAGGGCATCTTGCATGAAGGTTTAAGGTTTAGGGTTTAGGGTTTAGGGTTTAAGTAGGGTTTAGGGTTAGTCAGCTCCCCTCCGGGGGTTCTATTGAAGCCCAGTCCGCCCTGAGCTTAGCCCCCCAAGTTTGATTTGAAGTCTGACGAACAGAACTTGGAGACCAGCCTCCGAATCTAGAAGTATGGAGGAAGCCCTGCCAAGACGCAAAGGAAGCGAGAGAAGGCAAACACGAATAAGGCATTCCCCCCCCCCCTCCGAAAAACGAAGAAGGAACATCCTCAAGGAACTGAGCTTCAGCCCAGCAGTAACCTACACCTTAAGAATAGCAATGATTGGAATAATATTAAGAAAGCGACTACTAATGATAATGCGAACAATAACAACAACAATAAAAACACTAAAGAGAATACTAATACTAATACTAATACTAATACTAATACTAATACTAATACTAATACTAATACTCATACTAATACTCATACTAATACTCATACGAATACGAATACTCATACGAATACGAATACTAATACTAATACGAATACTAATACTAATACTAATACTAATCATAATAACAACAACAATAATAATACGAATGCTAATAAAAGTAGCAATTTTAGTACACCTTTTGTGGTTTGAGTTCGGCAGAGCCAGTGCGTGTGTGGCCAGGCTGGGTACTCCGTCAGACGGCCGTTCAAAGAATTCTTCAACAGGCTCGGAAAAGGAGTCTTTGAACAAGGGTTTAGGGTTTAGGGTTTAGGGTTGCGTGCTACGGCCCATGTTGTGCAGGTTCCGAATCCTTTGTCCGCACATCTCGACGGGGGGAAGCCTTGACCCAGACTACAAGGAGCTCAGCCGAAAGATCTTGATGGACGTGGAGGCGGGGAGGCCGGCGGCATCTGATCCTGGCTGTGAATGACTGTGACTTAAGGCCAAGTTTGAAGCACAGAAGCAACCTCTCGAGCCTCGGAGCAGTTGTGTCAGGGCTAAAACTTCCGCTTTTCCGTAGCTCAAAGCTGCTTGGCCAAACGTGAACGCTCAGGAAGCGAAGTCGTGGCAAGTGGGAAGAAGCAAGGTCTTCCTGTGGCTACACTGCAAGTTTTGAGCGAATGAGATGCCGGGTTTGCTTTGGCAAGTGGTGTGGCGGGGCCCTTGGTTCAGGCTTCTGGCTGCTAGCGCTCTGCCGAGGGAGGCCTCACTTCAGCACCCGAAACCTGAAATTCTCACCCAGAAACCCTACTCCCTAAACCCTAACTTTGAAACCCTTTTAATCCCTAAACCCTAAACCCTAAACCTTCTTTAAGGAAGGAAGAGCTACAGGGAAGACTGGAGAAAGCGATCGGCGAAGCTGTGAAGGCCCACCTGCATTGAGAAGCTGCAGCAATTAATAAACCCATCGGGCACCCCACCCGTTTGTCTTGGAAATGTGGAATGTTGGTCATCGGGCAGTGAAGCCCTGCCATGGTACTCAGTCATGCTGTCACGGAGACCGGCTGCACAGCTGTCCGAGTGTGAGAGGCGGAGTTCACAGACAACAACCTAAATCGTCAACGCCAGGTGTTTGTGCTTCGAATACAGAAGAGATGGCGCGGCTTCAGGGCAAAGCGCCGCTACAGTCCTTTTGCTGCACGGTTCGGGGTTTCATGGGGTAGTTTGGGGTCGTGCGGACTTGGTGTTTACTGCAGCGCCAGTTAAACTTGCGAAAGCAAAGGAGCGATGAAAGTCGCCACTGTCCAGCTGCAAGCAGCCCTCCGAACGCTGCGAGAACGTTCCCTCTATGTTGCCGAGCTTGAGAAGAGCAAAGCCACTGCAGCTCAGATGCAAAGGTTCCGGAGGTCTTGGTAGTTAGAACGATTGTTGTGCCTCGAGCACTTGCATAGTAAAGCCAACCATCGGTCGAATCCTGTCCAGTCCAACCTCCGTGCTCGCAGAGGGATCCGTGAAGCAATGGCGACCTCTTTCGGGCACATCGGCTTTGGGTGAGAGCTGGGTGGGGACGAATAAGCTGTGCAGTTTCTAGTTCGGGTGGGATGCAGCTCTGCCAAAGCTCTCCCGTTCAGTAGTGTGCCTCCGGCCTCGTCCATTCCCCAGCAACCATCAGAACGCTGCAGGTCACTTTGCAGTCCTGCCTGCGAATGCTGGCCCAGCGTGCAGGCTTCTTGAAGCGAAGACTGCATGCAGTGCGAATACAGCATCTTGGTTCACAGGTCTCGCTTTTGTGCTTCGGAGCAGTTCTGCGTGACAGTAGCCGTAATTCACACTGTGGCAGCTTGACGTGAAGCCGTACTTAGCACTGCATAGCCATGGTTGTGCCACCGAGGACCAGATGGCGAGGGTGGTCATGTCGGCGAAAGATCGGCAGGCTTAAGGGGAAGCTTGCGGCCGACCGGATTCAGAAAATGAGGGAGGACGAGGAGAAGAAGCAAGCCTTCGACGAGGCCAAAAAGGCAGCTCAAGAGAAGGCCAAGGCTTTGGAAGACATGCAGAAGACACTTGCTCAGGAAAGAGAGCGTGCGGAGCGCGAGACCACACAGAGGCTGGAAGAGGAAAGGGAGCGGATGATGCAGGCCAAGAGCGCCGAGCACACGCGAGCCCGAGAGGTGGAGTCTGATCAGGTTGAGCAGCTCCGGAAGGAACTCTTTGAGGCGAAGAAGGAGAATGCGCGTCTCCAAGGGCAGCTTGACACAAAGACGTCTGAGACGGCGGAGGTCAGCGCTGCCGACTATGATGCCCTCCGAGCTGAGCTCCAGGACGTCCGCCGTGAGAAAGTCCGGCTGGAGGTGGAGATGACGACCTGCAAAAGTGCTGAGGAGTACACGACTATTGCGGAGGAAGTTGCCCAGCTGCGAGAGGAGTGCTCATCCATTCGCAGGGCCAAGCTCACTGCAGAAACCCAGCTGGAACAGCGAAAGTCCCAGTTGGCCAGCGCGGAAGAGAAAATCAGCAGGCTTGAAGCGCAGACCGTGGAGCTGCAAGTCTTAAAATCCTCCAACGATGACTTTCAAATCCAGCTCCAGCGGCTCTCGGCCCAGAACCAGGCGCTGGAGCAGCGGGCGGCGGCGGAGACGTCCTTGCGCAATGAGCTCCGCGATCTCAAAGTCGAGAAGATTCGGCTGGAGGGAGACCTGGATACCCTGAAGCTGCGAGAGGAGGCGATGTCCGCGAAGCTGAAGGGCTCGGATAAGGCGGGCACTGAGCTGCAGCAACTGCGCTCCCGGGCGATGGCCGCAGAAGCTGAGCTGGAGCAGAGCCGTCATCAGCTGGAGGCCCTACAGCAGCAGCTGGAGCGAAGCAGCCGAGAAGCCGGCAGTGAGCGCGCGAACTCCCTGGACCAGCTGCGCAGCGAGCTTCTGGCACGGATCGAGTCCAAGACGACGCACGTTGGCCTGGAGCCGAGCATGCGGCCCTCCATTGTCCCCGACGAGGACGGCCGCAAGAGCATGATAAACCAGCGGGAGATGATGGAGAAGTTAAAGCAGCAGTTCAACGAGGCAACACGGGCCAAAGATGCCAAGGATGTTGAGCCAGAGCTGCCCATCACCGCAAGTGCCGACCGCGAGCTGGAACTGGAAGAGGAGCTCCGCCGCGTCCGAAAGGAGAACGTGGAGCTGAGCATCAAGGTCTCTAGCTCCTGGGACTCTGCAGCACGTGTTTCTGCAGTTGGCAGCTTTAGGCGCGAAGGGCTCCTGGGATTCTTGTGCCCACATGTGAGGGCCTGTGGGAACTGAGGTTTGCAAGAGGACTTGAAGGACAAGCAGCAGGAGTCGTCACACTTGCTTGGAAGCAGCAGCTGCTGGGGCTTAAGATTCAGTTAGGTGGGTCCAATCCATGAGAAGCATTCGGGGAACTGTGAAGACTGCCAGTGTGCCCTCAGTGCTTCAGACAAGGTGGGCTCAAGGCTGAGCTGGAAGACTTGAAGTTTCAGCTGGAGCAGGACGGATGGGGCTCGCGATGTTGCAGTTCATGTTCTCCACGCAGTCGCCAGGGTTAGCCGGCAAGTCGGCGCCCCAGCTGTGCGCAGGAGATCTCGAGCGCCAAGCGGCACGCAGCACGGTCCGGTGAGCTTCAGGCTGCCGCAAGGGACTTTAGAGACTACTAATTGCTTAAGAATCCGACAAAAAGTATTCTTCCTTCTTATGGGTAATGGATTATTATTATTATTCATTTTTTTGTTATTCTTTTGGGGTTCTTAAGCAAATAGTAAGAGAGCAATGAAGGCGCTGGAGGAAAGGCTCTTTAGGTGTGGGTGGGTTTCCTGGAACTCAACCCTTTGAGTTCTTCCGTGCCTTGGCATACCTTCCCCTGCCACCAGCGAGGGTGGCTAGAGAGAAGCCGATTTTGAGGAAGAGCACCTCTCTGAATTCGGTACTTAGGTTCCCTTCTGGGTCCCCTTAGATTGTGCGGCACCCTGAATAAAGAGGACCTCTCAAAAAGGGACCCGAACCTAGAGAACTGCCCAGAAGAGCAACCCAAGGGCAGGCCTGGGGGTGATTGGAAGTTGAAGGATTCAGGTGGACAACAGAACATTCTTTACACCATAGATTCCCCACATTGGGGGTTTCCGAAATTCGGGGGTACCTTCTTGGGGTCCTTCTCATAACGGAATCCTGCTATTAGGGGGGTTCCCCCCAAAATCCTACACCTCAAAACTTCCCCCCCCCCCCCCGCAACGTGTGTCCTGGTCCGGAGGACCAGCTCCAAGCCACTGAAGCGGAGCTTCCAAACCTCCGGAGGCTCCCAGGGTGGCTTGGGCACTTCGGGGGTCGGATCGCCTTTTTTTTTTTTTTTTTTTTTTTTTTTTCTCTCTTTTCGTTTTTTGAAAATTTGCCTTAGGCAGTGTGAAAGCCGAAGCCCTAAACCCTAAACCCCTGGGGTAAGAGCTCAGTCGAGTATGTAGCGCGTGTATGGCGTGTCAGCCAGCAGAGCTGATCAGGCTGTGCAAGCAGCTGCTTTTTCTGGCAAACCCCACCCAGCCCAGATGGAAAAAGTGTAGGGTTGGTTTCGCAGAGACAGAGGGCGTCTAAGGGTTGAGGTTATGCTTGGCCGCGCCGGTCCCAGTTGTGACACCGTGACCTCAAAGCCGGAAAGCTGGTCAGGCAACTGAACCCACCCAACCTGGGGTTGAGGGTTCAGAGTTTCGGGTTTCGGGTTTGGATGGCTGTTGGGTTGTCTTGGCATCTCTTGCAAGGGTTGATGAATGTCACAATTAGACTTCAAAGTCAATCATATATATATATATACACATGTATATGTTTACACTGTATGTCTTGAATTTGTCCTGGACCCAGCTCAAGTGACGAGGTGGGTCGAAAGAGTTGTTAGGCAGGTGAAGTGGTGAGACCTCGACGCGTCCCTGCGGAGTGGATGCTTTTGGACCCCTTGTCTACCCCTTATTTACCTTATATGGCCATTTTCCACAGCAGGGGTACCCCTGATATACCCCCAAGTACTATAATCCTTATTCTAGGAACCCTCGAAAAGGGCACTCCCTATTTTCGGAAACCCCGCATATACCTTATATACCAAAAAAGACCCGTATTATTGGAAACCCCCTTATGTACCTTATGTACGTTATATACCTTTTGTGCGTGCCTTACATACCTCTTGTATACCTTACATACCTTACATACCTTATATACCATATATACCATATTTTATGCCTTAGATGCCTTATAAGCCTTATGTACCTTACATACCTTATTACAGCCCCCCCCCCCCCCCAAGTAAGCAAAACACGCCGCCCAAAGGCGGCTCACCGCGGCGGAGGAGCAGCTGCTCCAGGTCTGGGTTCGTGGTTTTAGGGTTTAGGGTTCGGGGTTTGGGGTTTAGGGTTTAGGGTGTAGGGTTTTAGGGTTTCGGCGGGTAAAAAGCGTCTGGAAGGTTGAAGTATGTTGGGGACTTAGGTCCAGCATGAGTACCTGGTTCAAAAAAGCTTTGGGGTTTGGGGCTCAAGGTTGAGATAGAGTACAGGGGTTGGGGCTGTGAAAATACCTTTGGGCGCCCTGAACATAGAGGATGCTAGGATTCCTTGCGCTGCACAGAGTCTGCACTTTGTGCACACGAGCCATGCAAGTAAGGACGCAATGTTAATGCAACAGGCCATGGTGACATGGCCCGAACATACATTGCATTTTGGAAAGTGTCGTTGTGCTTTGCACGCCTACCAGGTCTACCGAGTTGAGTTCACTGTCTCAAGGCTGTCCCAGCAAGACGTGCCTGACCGTTCCATAGCCCCAGAAAACAGCATGTTAAGTTTTTTGGCTGCGGCATGTTGTATGATCCTGTTGGCAGCTTGTAGGGGTCAGTTCTCAATTACACTAGCAAGTTATTGAAAATGTAAAACTGTATGAATATTTTTCTATATAGCATTACATGTTTAAGCAGTGCTCCGGGTGGAGCAGATCTGCGCAGGCCCAAGACGAAGCACGAGCATCTCAGCAGCGGAGCGTCCAGACGCAGGACGAGAACCGCCTGCTCCAACAACAGCTCCAACAGTTCCAGGTGTGCATCAGCAGTCAATCCATGATGTGGCATTGTAGGGCTTAGGGTTTAGGGTTTAGGGTTTAGGATACCTGCAACCTGCAACTGGTTGCACGACACACACGCGCATCACAAGCTCGTCGATCGTGGGTGCTCCTATCATCCTGTGAGGCAACAGCCTCGGCTTGCGCACTGCGGGAGCGTGGCTGGTCTGCAGATCTGTGTTCCAAGGGCAGGGTCTGATGGCGTAGGTCCCTCCTGCCTTGTGGATCAGAACAACTGCCAAGGCGAGGCGGACGACCAGCTGAAGGAACAGAAGGAGCAGCTTGAGGTTCGATGGCTGCAGCCTCCCCCCAAAATCTCCAAGAGCCACACAAACCCTAAACCCTAAACTCTAAGCCCTAAACCCTAAACCCTTGGAGGTACTGCGACAGGAGATGGAAGCAAGTCGCTCACAGAGCGAGCCGCCCCCTCGCCGTGTGAGCCGGCTCAGCACTTGCCGCAGGGTCTCTTGTGTGCCATGACCGAGGTCATCCCAGAGGCGCTTGCATGGCGAGTGCGAGAGGCTCAAGGCCTGAGCTCAGCCTATGTTGAATCGACACATGTGCGCGCATGAAGCTGTATCTTCCTCAGTGCATTGCTACGCAGCTACAGTGTCCCGATTCGGCGATGTAGACTCATGACTAGATGAAGATCCCGAGGCTGAATCGGCCGAGTGTTGAAGATGTTTGGTCAGGTCGAGCTCGCGGAAGCGAACAGCGAGCGCGGCAAGATGCGGGGTATCGTCGACGATGTCCTGCGCCCCGGCGTTTCGTTCTTCGTGCCAGTAAATTCGGCCAGTTCCGCCATCCTCTAAAGTTTCTGTCGCCATAGTTCTGTGAAAGCTGCTAATGATGGGTCATCGCTTGTACCATGTCATGCAAGCTCAGGAAAGCCCAGGAATCTCAAGACTTGGTGCCTTGGCCGGGAAGCTCCTGCAAGTTCTGAAGCAAAACGCTCGGGTTTAGGGTTTAGGGTTTCGGGTTTAGGGTTTAGGGTTTAGGGTGTTTCCAGAAAAAAGCACCTGCCAAGGAGAAGTGGAAGCAAAAAGCTGTGCACTTTGAGAAGGCTGGTTGGTCACACGAAACAACTCGGTTTTGAAGCCTGCCTCGCTTGACAGAAATATGCGGATGCAAAGAAGCTCAATGAAGAAATGACGCAGGCTGGTGTTTCTGCATTTGGGTATTTTCTCAAAGAGGGGTACCCCCAATATACCCCCAAATACTATAATCCCTTATGATAGGAACTCCCCCCCCAACAGGGTACCCCCTATTTTCGAAAACACCCACTTCATGCCAAGAGGCAAGAGATGCTTCTCTGAGGTTGGGGTGTTCCCCCTTCTCCTATCAGTCCTAACTAGGGATTCTCGTCTCCCCTCTGAGAATCCCTAGTAAGGACTGTTAGTACAAGGGGCGGAACATCCCAACTCTGAGGTGATGACGCAGTGGACGCAAGCCGTCAGTGAGCGATCTGATGGCTCTGGGGACGCGTCGCGACAAGTCAAGGCGCGCTCGTCGCAAGCCTTATTGCAGCGCAATGTGGGGGGCTTTCCTTGGGATGTTCCCCCTTATACCAACAGTCCTTAAGGGGGATTATGGTATATTAAGCACTGTCGGTATAAGGGGGAACGTCCCAAGGCTTGTCCTATAGTCAGGGAACCCGTTATGGTTTTCCTGTCCCATTCATGATAGCATAGGCGAGGAGTACCCCTATTTTGAGAGCGGCATGGCTGCGACACAGACTGCCACAGGAATTGCAGAGACAACTCGACGTCAGGAGCCAGGTGCGAGCAAGCATCGGTATGCACCAAACTTGCTGTCAGAACCGCCTTCGCATGCGGTCTCGTCAAAGTTGAGGCAGTACGCTAGTATTCGGTTCTGGAACAGCATCATCTGGGATCATTTATGGGCGATGAGGTATTCAGGTATTCTGCATAGCAGTTGTGGCAGTGGAGCCATGCAAGTACTCATCATACGCAAGTGTGTGTGTGTGTGTGTGTATGCAGGGTTCGCGATGGGGCAACATGCAGTCAAGCCCAGCTGAAGGTTGTGGCACCGCAGCGTATGTAAGCACTCACACGAGACTCAAATAAGTTTAGCGATGCTTTGCGGCGACATGTTGTGCCTTCTCTTCATCGGAGTGTGCGGGAGATGAAACCATCCAACTTTCCGAGACAAGCACGTCCCGGCCAGGGTAGTTTTGTTTTAGTGAATCCTAGCGGCGAGTTCGCCTGAAGTCTGTTTGAAACAAAAGCTACTAGTAAACAAAGGGGAAGATATTTTCCCCTTTGTTTGGTAGGGAAAAGATTGTTTTGTAGTGGTCTCATTGTGCAGGAGCTGCGGAATGTCAAGCAAGAGCGAGACGAAGCGCAGCACAGCCTCAATGAGTTGAAGGCTGGAGGCAGCGCGGCTCCCTGAGGTTGCTCTACCTCAGTTTCACCCTTTTTGCATAGCATAGAACTCCTTAAAGGGTATATATGGGAGGCCCTGGTTTTTGTAAGAGAGGCGAGTTCTTCAAAGACAAGTACAGAGAGTCCCAGAACGAGCTGAAAGCGCTGCGCGAGGCGCCCTCGCAACTATGCATGATGTGTGGCTTGACACATCCCTAAACCCTAAACCCTAAACCCTAAACCCTAAACCCTAAACCCTAAACCCTAAACCCTAAACCCTAAACCCTAAACCCTAAACCCTAAACCTAAACCCTAAGCCCTAAACCCTAAACCCTGCCACGAACGATGTGCTGTGTTTTGGTCGCACTTTTCTGTCGCACTAGGGTTTCGGGTTCTGCTGGCAGACTGAAGCCGTGTAAGGAAAGCTCGGCTTCAAAAGCTCGACACCACGCAAGATTTGGACGACAGGAAGATGTCAAAGGCTGGTCGCCAACTTGCTTTTCTGTAGCATGCGACCGTGAAAGCTCCCCAGCGCGTGCAGCTCCTCGCCACGGACGGTGGAGTGCCAGGGCCTCAAGTTCTGGACTCTTAGGTCACGGAACTTCAAAACCCAGTCATGTCTAGGGTTTAGGGTTTAGGGGTCCTGTTGCTTCCAGGAGATCTGCTGAAGTTGAGGACGGCAGCAGTTGTCCATAGAACTCGCCTGGGACCAATCCTGCTGACAGATCGGTCCACCATGATCCCCCCCCACAGGACCTTCAATCAAAGCTTGAAGTCAAGGATGTGAAGATCAGCCGGCTAGAGGCGCATTGGGGTGAGCGAATGCGTCCTGGGTACAGCTTAAAACTTCTGGCTAGGCGGATGTGGTGAAGCAGCATGAGATCAACGAATGCCTCCTGGCATGAGCAGGATGTCATCTCACCCATTCTATCAATTCCTTTCAGGAGTAATTCCTGGGCAGGGTTCACAGCATCTTTAGGTGTTCAGGGTTTGGATCCACTTGCCTGGTGCGTTGCTGCTAGCTGTGCTGATTGTTTTTTTGCTAGCGTCCTTGCATTTTTGCCCCAAGCCCCTAACTCTGCGTGAGGCCTTGGCGTGAGGCAGCTAGGCAGTCACGGAAAGCTGCAGAACCCTGCCGTAAGTGGGCAAGCTCCGAGGCCTTAGAGTTCTCACGGTGCTCGAGACACAGCACAGGGAGGTTTGTGAGCAGTGGTGCGAAAGAGCCGGGGCTGTGATGGACACGGGCACGATCCGCCCTTCGCCTGCAAGTGAGGGGTTTAGGGTTTAGGGTTTATATGAGGCATAGGCATCAAAAAAAATAATAAGCATCAAAAAGAAAAATAATAGGGATCAAAAAAAAAATAATAGGCATCAAAAAAAATAAAAATAAGCCATCCGGCCCACCTGCGTGGTCCTCTGGTCCCGTGGTCCTCTGGTCCCGTGGTCCTCTGGTCCCGTGGTCCTCTGGTCCCGTGTTCCTCTGGTCCCGTGGTCCTCTGGTCCCGTGGTCCTCTGGTCCCGTGGTCCCCTGGTCTTGTGGTCCCCTGGTCCTCTGGTCCTCTGGTCTGCTTGTCTGTCCGCCTGGTCCTGCGGGTCCTATGCGTATAAATAAATAAATAAATTAGAAAAATAAGTAAAAATCAATAAATATATATATATATATTTATATTATATACACACGATAGTGAAGGTCAACGTGTGTGTATATATATATGTATGTATGTATGTGCATATATATATATATACATATTACATAATACACATTACATTACACATTACCTATTATATACTATACATTATATATTATATATTATATGTTATATAATATATATTATATAGTATAAATTATGTATTATGTATTATGTATTACGTATTCTGTATTATGTATTATGTATTATGTATTCATTATGTATTATGAATTATATATTATATGTTTTATATTATCTCTTCTGTATTATGTATTAGTGTTGTGATTATGTATTTGTATATGTATTATGTATCATATATTATTATGTCGTATGTACTATGGAATATTTGTATTATATTTATATACTATATATTAAAATCTATTATATATTATATATTTCATATTGTATATTACTATTACAAAAAAAACAATCTGTTATACTATATATATCTATAATATTATCATTATATATTAAACATTATATCATGGTTTATATCTATACAACTTATACTTATATATAGATATTAATATACAATACATATTTAGATATATAGATATATTCCTTTATATATCTTTTATCTATTGTTTTTTGATTTTTCATATTGTCGTACATTATATGATATGTGTATGTATATAAATAAGTAAATATAAATATGAATAAATAAATAAAATATGTAAATAAATAAATAAATATATATATATACTTATATTTATATCGCATATTGTATATTATATGTCATATATTGCATATCATGTATTGTATATTGCATATTATATACTGCATATAATGCATAATACAAAGTATATAATATATAATATATACTGTATACATAATATACAGTATATAAAATATATAATATTATTTATTATTAATTAATTTATTATTTATGACTCATTATATAGTATAGTTTATATATTATGTAGTATGTATTATATATTGTTCTTTGAAGCCATTGGAATGCAAAGAAAATGGAAGTTTTTTTGCTTAAAACATGTAGAAGTAGAGTTTTTCCGATGGAAACATAGAGATAATAGAGGATTTCTCATGAAAACGTGAAGACAGTAGACGTTTTCTTGTGGGAGTATGAAGAAATAGAGGTTTTCCCATTGAAAGATCGAGAAACTAGAAGGTTTTCCAACCACTACCACCACTTCTACGCATCGTGCGAACATTGTTTGCAAATGGGGGGGGCTGCGCCCCCCCCAACCCCCCCGCTGTTTTTTTTAAGCTGTGCAAAGCGTGCTGCAAAGCCAAGTGGGGGGGTGTGGGGGGGGGGGGGGCTGCGCCAACCCCAACCCCGCCGCGTTTTTATCAAGCTGTGCCACTGCAAAGCGTGCTTTATGAATCTTGTTGAAGCCATTGGGCTACTAAAAGTTTAAGTTTTTCTTAAAATACATGCAAATAGAGGTTTTCCGATGGAAACATAGAGATGATAGAGGTTTCCTATGAAAACGTGAAGAAAATAGAGGTTTTCTTGTGGGAATATGAAGAAATAGAGGTTTTCCTATTAAAAGATCGAGAAAATAGAAGGTTTTCCAACCACTACCACCACCCACTACTACCCATCGTGCGAGCATTGTGTTTGCAAGTGGGGGCCCCCCCCCCCCCCCCCCCCCCCCCCCCCCCCCCCCCCCCCCCCCCCCCCCCCCCCCCCCCCCCCCCCCCCCCCCCCCCCCCCCCCCCCCCCCCCCCCCCCCCCCCCCCCCCCCCCCCCCCGCTGTATTCCAAGAGGAAAATGGGTTATTTTTTTTTTGATGCTTATTTATTTTTTTTTTGATCCCTTGGGGTTTATTTTTTTTTGATGCTTATTTATTTTTTTTTGATCCTTCACCCGTAGTTTATATGAGCCGGTCGAATCCAGTCTCTCTGCGCTCAGCATCTGCACTTCTCTGCTTTGGGGCGCGCTGGGCCAGGCAAGACGGATGACATCAAGACCCAGGTGCATGACGTGATGAGCTACTTGGCTGGTCCCTTCATCCCGTAGCCAGCTGATGTGACTGACGGCTTGGTATGAGGAAAGCTGGATGATCTCGTCCGTGCTCAAAAGTGAAGGCGGGTAACGAAACGTGGGCCCGACCTGTGTGAAATGCACTCTGTAGTTCTGTACCTGAGGGATTTACATCCGAGAGGAGGGTTCAAGAATCGGGCAATGCACGTGTGGCAAACGAACTGTTGCAGTCGTCTTGGGGAGGAGGAGTCGTCAATCCGAAAGCCTCTCTCGGAGTCAACTCAGACCCCGTCAATGCCATAGATGCCGTCGCCTGCAAGGGCCTTCTGCTGGGTGGGTGTCGGTGCTGTAGTAGAGCAGCGAGAAACTCGCTTGCGTCGTGACTAATCGTTTGCAAGGAAAAGGAGTCCGTATGCCATGCAGGGAGGGCTTTGTACAGCGAAAACACCCTTTTTGGGTCCCTTTATAGTACGGCACCTTTTAAAAGGACCCCGAACGGTAGCTCGTACGGCGATGCAAAGAACATGCTTTGGGATGTTCACCCTTATACTAACAGTCCTTAACAGGGACTAGCATAGGGGTACTAGATACCCGATGAAGGACTGCCAATATAAGGGGGAACATCCCGAAGCACACGCTTCTTGCGAGGCCAAGCCGGTCGCTCTGGGCATCCTCACCGCCGAGCCAAGCGATGGGAAGTGAAAAGTGGGGGTGTGCGAAAATAAGGGGCCCCCAACATCGACGCCGAGTAAATAGTAGGTTTCCCTTAGAATAAGGACATCAAGAAGGTATCCCACCCCTAGGTTCGGAAAGCCCCAAGTGATGCGTCCCAGACAAAGCTTGTGGCTCAACGAGTGTGCTTGAAGCGCCAGCAAGAACACGGCTCAGCAAATCAACACGGGTGCAGGCTGGACGGCGAAAGGTGCTATGTATTACCGAGAGACGGGTGTTTCATAACCCTACCGGATTTTTGTGCGTCGAGATAGGCAAAGATGGCCAACGGGACTTGGATATCTCCATGGATCCTGCGGATGAGCTTTCCAGAATCAAGTTTGGACACCCAACTCAGGAGCTTTGCCCTGCAGCAGTGGACCTCGGATCCCTTTGGCTTGTCTCGTAGCAACCGCGGCGGATGGCACAGTAAGTACTTGCAGGCCCAGGATGTCGAGAGCCTGCAGAATCTCTGCGATCGTGTTCTCAGAGCTACGGAGACTTTTGTGGAGACCGGGACGGCAGTTCGTACAAGGGGTGGCTCCAGAAAGGTGCATCTTGCAGCGCTTTGGGCCAATGTCAACAGAGGAGGCGATGGCAACGTGGCGCACCAACATGCTGGAGATGGCACCGGTGGGGAGTCAGTGCCAAAAGTTTCCGGAGTCTACTATCCAAGCCAGGGCAAGGGAGATGCCAGTTGCGCTGCTCAGCTGCAGTTTCCCAGCTGCGACCAGGGCTGCGCAATCGACCCGCAGCCTGGAACGCTGGTTTTGTTTCCCGCGTCGTCGCTGCATAGTGTGGAGGCATGCGGGGACCTTGAGCAGCCGGATGAGGTTGGATCAGTTCGCGTCTCCTTTGCCTTCAACTTGCTCGTGCGGGATTTGTCAGATCTTCAAGCTCAGGCCGCGGCGGGGGACTTGTCCGGCATAGAGCCGCTTCTGCAGCAAAGGGGCATCGATTCGCAGGATGCGCTCGGCTTCACAGCGTTGCATCATGCTGCAGAGAGCGGGCACCTTCCAATGGTTGATTTGCTCTTGGCGGAAGGTGCCAGCACCATGATCTCGTCAGGAAACGGCTCGCTTCCGCTGCATCTCGCACTGGCTTCGCAGAATGTGGCAGTGGCCCACCGACTGCTTGAAGCAGAACCGGCCACGGCTGCTCAGGCAGGTGGGGCCATGGGCAGCATGCCGGTCCACAGTGCTGCTGGACATGGGAACGTGGATCTTCTTCGCCACCTCCTGCGTCTGCGCGCAGACCTGCACGCGAAGCAGACCGATGGCAGCACACCCCTCCACTGCGCGGTGCAAAACGGGCACCTGGAGGTGGCCCGTTTCATCTTGCAAAGGGACGGACCCACACCTCAGAACCCAGTGACGGCCGTGGATGTGAGGGGACTTCAGCCGGCACATGAGGCTGCAAGAGGAGGCCTCTTGCCCATTCTGTCTGAGCTTCTGCTCGCGAGGGCTGAGCCGAACGCCAAAGATGACGAGGGCCATTCTCTCCTCTATTGGGCAGCCTTCGGCGGACATACGCATATCCTAGAAAGGCTGCTTCAAGCCAGAGCCGAGATTCCAGAATCGGAATCACCTCCGGCTGACAGCGGCAAACGAGGGGAGGCTATGGCCAACTACTTGGCTGCCGCTCTCGTAGGTCCCCTGCTGAGTTGCAGAGACATATTAGGGTGCAGCTTGGGTGAGCAGTAGGACGCGTGATGATAATCCGACTGAGGCTCTGGCAACAACCCGCAGCTACAGGTGGACGAGCTGACCTTGATGCATGTTGCTGCCACTGCAGGTCATACGAGTGTCGCCCAGTGGCTGCAAGACCGTGGCATGTCCCCTGTGACGGTCGCATCCTCGTCTCGAGTGCAGCCACTCCACTTGGCCGCCAGTGGCGGTCATGTGACGATGCTACACTGGTTGCTGCAAGCCCGGGGACAAGTTGACGCCCGTGCGCGGGGTGACCTACGTCCCATTCACATGGCATCCTTGGATGGGCACCTGCAGGTTTTGAAAGTCCTCCTCTCACTTCGTGCCTCACCAAATGCTCCAGTCGCCTGGCCATGTTTACTTCTTTGCGCAGGAAGGGTCGGTTTCGTCCTGAGGCACGGTGCTTGCGAGGGGACAGTTCGGAGCTTACTACCGAGGAGATTCGCAGGTACCTACAAAGTAGGAATCCCCTGCGTAGTAGCTGCTGCGGAAATCTCTGGTTCTTGATGTGTTGTTCGGGGAGTTCGCTAATTTGTCCGACATGGGGTTCCCAGGAAGGCTCGTAAGCGGAGTGGCTCGTAAGTGGCAGGAAGCTGTTAAGTGGCTCGTGACGTGGCTCGTGCATTGCAAGGGGTCATCAGAAACTCTAAGCCGCAGAAGTCTTACACGATCTCACCGTGCCCAAACGTGTCCTTACGTTGCGTGTCCCGAAACTCCACCCGAATGTACGAAATCTCCTGGCCCAAGGTGCCCAATCTGATGTGATGGGGGCACCCGATTTATCCTTTGAACTTCTGACATGTTAGTCAACGACCATTTCGGGATCCAAGGCGACGGATGGTAGCTGCCCGTTGCACATCGCGGCTTCGCGGGGTCAGCGAGAGGCAGTGAGCCTCTTGTCCCTGGGCCGAAGCTTGCCCTCAAGCCTTGGCCCCCTAAGCGACGTAGCCCGAAACCTAGCGTGGTAATGAACCCGAACACTTCACCCCCCCGAACCCTCTGTGCCAGGAAAAACCCGAAAAGTTGCAAAACCGAAGCCCCTAAGCCTTAAATCCTAAGCCCTTTCCTGCCTGAGGCTGCAGGCCCGGGCCCTACCGAAAGCCACTGCTCGCAACAAGGAAGCAGCCCTGGACAGGGCGGCCAAGGCCCCGGCAAAATTCTGACACAGGTGCTGTGTCAGGGTTTAGGGCTTGGGAGTTGGTGTTTAGGATTTAGGGTTTGTGCAAAGGGCCAGCAAGTCCAGCTTCAAGAAAAAGGATTACTTACCCATTTTCACGATGCTTTCGTACTCTCAGGCTAACTACTGGTCATTGTATGATCCGACACCAGCTTGTGCCGACTCTGTCAGGCCGGCCACGGCTCTGTGGTGACTCTCCTGCGTGAAGCTGGCATAGACCCGGCGCCTGACGAACTTTGAACGAAAAGGGTTTAGGGTTGAGGGTTTAGGGTTTAGGTTTAGGGGGAGCAGCAAGGAGAGGTGACACATGGCACATGTCTCAGAGGTTCAAAGGTTGGAACTTTTGATGCGGTTCGAGTTCGCCAGCTGCATCGGCGTGTAGGATGTCATGGGGTTCAGGTACCTGTGCATAAAAATAAAGGAGGTGCTTAGCCATGCCCCTATCCTCGGGTCTAGTCAGCTTTGTGTCTTGCTGGTAGCACTGAGGGTGTCTTTCTGCTCTGGAAGAGTCTGGCAGGTCCTTGTTCTACAGCAAGAACTTTTGTGAAGTTGAGAACCGAATAAAACTCCTCGGCTGGTTTCAGACTTGTCCATCGGGGTCAGGCTGCCACATTTAGGAGCCCGGCAAAATCTGCGTTGTCTGTAGTTGATGAGCTACCTTGAAGGCAGAGTGCTGGTTTTTCCTCGCAATGCATCATCGGGAATTTCTGCCAACGGCGCTTCTCATCGCAGGGCTGCTCTGACAACAACCGACCGCTTATTGACTTGCTTGACAGAGGGTCGCGTGTATGTTCGATGTGGTTTGAAGAAAGCAGTCTTGCTTCGAAGTTACAGAGCTTGTGTTAGAACATACCTGCTGCATAAGTTAATGCAGTGACCAGTCCTTTCCTGCAATGGATGCGGACATTCCCGTTGTCGAAATTGCGCCTCCGCGGTTTGACGTGGACACGCAGAAGCAGCTTGGCTGAGCACTGTAGACCCTTTCTACCTTGCAAACCAGCACTGCCAGGAGTGGAATATGCCAGCATGAACACTGACGATGCCTGATATGCAAGAAAACTTCCGACGTAGAGTTCAAGTATTGTAGTTTGAACGACCTCAGGCACTTGCTGTCCGAGTACCTGGAAGAGCACGGATACGCTGCGGCTCAGCTTAAACACATGCGCAGACTCTGCTCTTGACTTGGGGTTTGCACCTTGAGCTTCGCGCCATGCGGAGGTGGTAGCGAACGTTGCTGACGATGCAGAGTTGGCAACTGCTCGGTCCTTGATGTGGGATTTCTTGGAGGTGCACCCGCCTGGCCGTTTCCGTCTTGTGAACAGCACATGCAAGAGCCATCGGCCAAAGCACACAGCCACAGCCACTTCTGTGGCCATCAGAACTTGTACATGGTGTGCTGCACAGGGGTGGTGAGAGCTACTGTAGCAGCCGAAGTAGAAGCCTCCTCGATTCTTGGTCCGTGCCCGCCAGGCTTTGCCAAGGACTCGTGTGCGGCGTGATGATGTGCGAACTTGGGACGACAGGTTTCATGTCTCAAGTAAAGCATGGATTGTGTCGGAGTGTTCAATCTAGCCGCCAGCACCAGATCCAGACTCAAAAGCTTGATCATATATGTGGACGCCAAGGTATGACTGGCTTCCCAATCCTGCCAATGGCATCCTACATGGTTTCGGATTCGGCCAGTCGGACTTCATGTGGCATTTGCGACTGCTTCCACGGGTGAAGGTGTGCTGTGTGCATGTGATTTCGGGCGTGCGGCAAAGACACGCAACACTTGTGACAAACTGTAAGAGCGGCTCCCGATTATGATGATTCTTGCGGTGCTCTGGATATAAGGCTCCGCATTGCTATGATGGGAGCGGACTTGGCAAGGAGTCAAAGAAGCCATTGCTGAGATTTCTTGGGCTAGGAACGGGCATTTCCTGCGCAACAAATCAGATGAAAGTTGGAAAATCAAAAGATTTTGACTCGCTCCTTCGTCCCACCCTTTTATATGAAGTTCAAAGCACTACATTGAACATATGTCTGGTGCCCCAGAAAGAGCACACACACACACTTCTGAATGACCAAGTAGCCCCTGAAAAAGAACACAAAAACCTCCCAAAACCAGTAGCTGTTTCATGAGTCTTAAAAAAGAGAAAGCATACATTTTTGGTATTTTCAGGTCCGTACCTTTCCAAGATGTGTGTCACACCCTGGCTGATAAAAACCCATCACTTCCTTGAGAATTATCTCCAAGTCCAAGAGTTACAAGGGTGAAAGGGTTCGTACATGTGGTTTCAAGACGGGTTTTCCTCGTCTTCTAACAAAGTTTCTTGTAAGGAATTCGCATGTCAGTGGATTCTTGGTCTAGCCGTTCACAGTCACCCCTGGAGACTCCTCGTGAAGGGTTCATTTGTGAACCAACGCCCCAATAAATCGATGGCGTTCGAGGGTGGGGATAAACGAACAAAGACAACGTGCATGCGTGTTGTTTTCTGTTCTCCCTTAGTTGAAAGGTAGATTGGCACGAGCTTACAGGTGCAACAGCTATATGAAGTTAAAGAATGCACATGCGATTCTTTTAAGTAGGCGTGCACCGGATTTGTTCCTTTTCCTTGTTGGCTAGTTAATATTTCAACGCGCCATTGCTTGCCTGTTCGTCTTAACCTGTATGCGAACGGATGAACAGGACATCCACCTTTGACAAGTTTCCGCATTAGTTCAAATCCAAGTGACCGTCCGGACTTGCATGGTCACACCTTGAAACCTTGTCATGGTCTGGACAACACGCGTCGGTTCATGAGTCTTACTGTAATCTCGCTGGAGCTGGAGTGAGATGCATGAGTCCTTGTTGTCTTCATCTCCAAGTCCAGGAAACTCAGTATCTGGTTTTGCAATTTTTCAATATTCCATAGAGTTGCAATGAAGTTCTCGAGTGCAAACGCTATGCCTACTGCGCGCACAAAGTGAATAAACTTCAGATAAACTTCGCGCGAAAACCTGCAATTTAATATTAAGCTTCTGCGCCTGCATTGAACACACTTCATGCGTGTGAAAATCGCTTACGAAAGAAAGTCTTGAGGCCATAGGATGAGCCCCCGAGGCAAAAACGGCCCTCACTAGGCCGCAGACTGGGCTGTAAACAGTGGCTTCGGGATATTTAGGATGCGGGGCTGCTAAACCCGAACCTGAAACCCAACCTACTTATATAATTAATTATTGCATCTTCCAGTGCCACTGTGCTGTTTGGTCAGATTTGGTGTGTTGCCTGGTTGCGCAAGGCTGCCTTCGCGGCCATTTGGAACACAAATGACCTGCTCGTCTCCTTCGATGGTGGGAACATCTTTCGGCCGTGGAAATACAAGAGGTCTTGGCTGACATCTGGAGGTGGGAGGGTTGAGGGTTTAGGGTTTAGGGTTTAGGGTTGAATGCAGCAGGCTATCTTGTGAGTGCCGCGAGACATTGTGAAGTGGAACTGTCGGCCATCATTTCGGTGGGCAGGATGGTTTCATTGCGACCAGAACGCGCGATTCGCGGACAGCAGGGGCAAAGTTTGCATACAGGGGCTCGTCACCTTGTTCGACGCCACTGCAGACACTGGTGGCCTTGTTGTCATTCCCGGAAGTCACCACCACCATGAAGACGTCTGCAAACGAAGTGCCTTCCATGCAGACATTGCTTGGGGTTCGATTCGAGATCACACCATTTGCCTAAGCCCCAAACCTTTGGTGTAGCCGCTTGCAGTGTGGGACGCCGCTAAGTTGTTGGAGGGGCTGTGAGATGCCTCAAACGTGGAGGTACGTACAGTGTGTATCGTTTTAGCAGTTGAGCCGCAACGATACATACATACATATATATATATTTATATTTATATGGTGAGTTCTAAAAAACCTTGTTTGATATTTGGCGGCCCCCCAGCTACACGCATTCCTCGACACATCTTGGATGAGTAGCATTTTGGGAGATGACCACACACACACATATATATATATATATGTATATGTGTCTATATGTATCTCTGTATACACACATATGTATATGTAAATAAGGCCAATTGGATGGGGGATTTGCGGACAAGAGGAGGTAGGCCAGGTAGGGTTTTGAGGATAGCAGCTGCAGCCGCGATTACAGATGCAGGATTCATCCCTGAACATGGATTCATTGACTCGCGCGCGTGCAGTTGAGCAAAGGGCAGCTTTCTTGTTGGTCTGTGTTTAGCGCATCTCGAGGCATTCTGGCCAAACGGAACGGCGACTTCGTTCCCGTTGCCATAGACGATCCGATCTTAAGCCAGGCCCGCAAGACGGAACTTTGCACAGACGCATCTTTGCGAGTCCGTTGGATGTCACCATGCAGTACCACCACGTGTACTCACTTCCCAGTTGTTTAGCAGGGGTGGGCAACGTGACGACATAGTCTGCAATCGCTTGCTGCAGGGTGCCGTGCTCCTCCGTGCCCAAGCAGGCGATCTGGTGTTGTGGGATTCCCGTACAGTGGCTCTCCTGAATCTGGAGGTCGATGTGACACCTGCGACAGTCCCATTTTCACAGCGCCAGCTTGTAGAGGGTTTGAGACCCATATGCTTCATAAAACGGCCAGAGCTTCAAGGTCCACTGCAACACGCCGGCTCTCGAAACTTCGGAGGCGCAAATCATTTCGGGACATGGCTGTTTCCGAAAATAGGGGTACCCTTTTTGGTGGTCCCTTTAAAGGGATTCCAATCTATTTTGGGTATAAACGGGGTACCCCAGATGTTGCTCATGCCACCAGTCGACCTCTGAAGGTGCCATTGGGTTGTGACCCTCCACCCGAAGGTTGGCAGCCGATCCGTCAGGTGGGCTACGCATCCTGCCTAGTAGTAGAGTAGGTAACCTTTCACCTTGTAGGGGTAGTATAATCCCCTTATCATCCCAAAGGTTAACCTTTGATTCTCCCAGGTTACTGGACAACTAAGCCTGGTTTAAGAATGGCCTCCTTGCGGGCTATATACTGCTTGTGTCAGCACGCGCTTTGAATGACAGCCGGGACGAAAGTTTGCATGTCCTTGAGCCCCTTGTGTCGTTACCGCGCCCAAGGTTTGCATGACTCCTCGCAAGCTCGCATCAGATGACGTTCTCCAGAAACGGAAGGAGGCATTCGTGAACAGCGGCAGTACCAGCCATTGGCCACACAAGCCGCTTGGCAGAAGCATGCCACACTCGTGGAGTCCGCGTGGGTCATTGCCGAAGAGCTTCGCTCAAGCAGTGAGCCAAGAGCCCAATACCCCTTTTCAAAAGGAATATATCTTAAATCATATTCAGGAATATGCCTTAAATCGTGTTAAGGTATATTCCTTCCCTATATGAGTTGTGCATTCACCTAAGGTTTGTCTCGGGGTCGGCTGCGCTGCCAGACACCTTACCCAAAGATCCAGCGCAGATCTCCAAGGCCGAGTGACCCTAAACCCTAAACCCTAAACCCTAAACCCTAAACCTTAAACCCAAACCCCAAACCCCAAACCCCAAACCCCAAACCCTAAACCCTAAGCCCTACACCCTAAACCCTAAACCCTAACCCTAAACCCCGGAGTTTTTTGGTGTGGGAAGCCGCGACGAAGCCCAGGAGCAGCGATGGCTGATCGGCTACGACCGGGAAGCTTCTCGATGCGCTGTACAGTGAGCCCCCTTCACCTGCTAGTGTTACCTGGCTGCGCAGATCCATCTGTTATTCCCTAAACCCTAAACCCTAAACCCTAAACCCTAAACCCTATGGGACAGAAGTCTGGGCGAAGGAGACATGTAGTCATCATTGGGTTCTGCTGCGGAGGAATTGGGGACTGGGTTTGCCGATCCGGAGTTGACATGCTGGTCTTCAGTCTCGTACATGCGCTGGATATCCTCATCCGAGATAAGCCAACCTTGATTGCGCGATCGCCATCATCTCCGTCGATCTCCTTATGCAACACCTGAGCGAGTCTTCTAGTCAGTCAGTGCGGCCAGGTTGTTTGTGTGCTTGCAGAGATCGAGAAACGATTTCATTGCACATCCACGGCTACTGTACAGTGATAGCTAACCTGGCCATCTGTTCGACGAGTTGGGCGCGCGGAGAAATGCGGTGGGCTGAAGTTTGACTTGTTTGCCTATGCCGTTTGCGCTTGCGTTATGAGACACCGCAAGTCTTAGCAGCGATGGGCTTGCGTCCCGCTCAGATTTCTTTTTCACCGAGTTGAAAGCAAGAAGTTTGTTGGATCCCAGCTCATTCTGCCGGAGCTTAAAACCGATGAAGATCAAGTTCAGCCCATGTAAGGGTATGCAGAGTGTACACATCCGCAATGGCGATGGATTCTGCGGCAACTGCAGATGCAGGTAGCTCAGTTAATCGGGCCAAAGTGTGGCCCAGTTCTTGGTTTCTGATTGGTGGAATTGCTTTTGAACCGCAACAAGACCTCGTGTATATCTATGTCAATGTATGTATGCCTGTCGTGCCATGCCGCGCCATGCCATGTTGTGTGTTGTTATCTACTTTAAAACTCTTCAAAGCGCTGTCTATTACGCACAAAATCAACTTCTGGATATTGCGATTTTAGGTCGTGGCAGGACACGCGTATGCATAACAATGGCCAACTACCTGAGAAAGACTCGTGGCTCAGCAGAAAGCGTTTCACAGTCAGCTTACTTCAACTTAATCAGGCGCTAGATGCTCATGGGTTATTTCTGGCAACTGATGGCCACGAAGTTAAAACATAGCTTCATGCGCTTAATGAATAGAACATCTAGAATCATATCGCTTCGATTATGGCAGTTGTTGTCCCCCCCAATACAAGCTGCAAGCACTTCACGTTGGAGGTCAGAGTCAAAGGGCTAAAGTACTCATATTATTATATTATGAACGGCTGTCTAACTTGAAACCACACAAGCCAACACAAATTGAATACAGAACCCAATGGCTTTTGTTTTTAACGCACAAAAAGTGGGTTAATCGAAGTTCATGCGGCCCGTCAGTTGTCACAGTAGCTGTCCTTCATTCTCTATGCCCGACAGTTATTCAATAAGTAGAGATGCCTTTAAGAAATAGAGCTGACCGCCAATTGAGAAGAGACTATGTTTTGGGTTATCCGGCGTTTGCACTGAGTATAGCTTGCCCCTCGTACAATAAAACGAAAGAGTCTCTGATAGTTTCATGACTCCTTGCCCATGTGTTTGAAACACAGCTTTGCAGATTTGGCAATGTCGTTTTTTCCGAGAACGGCCTCCGATTTAAAGTACTATGTTCCTTGGCTTCACAAATGGAATTTGCAGTTCTCGAATTTCCTGAACATGATGGGAGGAGTTCAGTGAGTCTCGCGTCTTCTACGATTATCTGGTCGTTTCGTTTGACACAAATCATAGGTCAAATTCAGATATGACTGGTGACTTTCACGAATCGTCTAAACCCTAAACCCTAAACCCTTAATACTTCCTAAGCTTGCTTGCATGTTCTTCTCCTTTCTTCGTGGTGCACGTCTACCACGTCCCTGGTCCCCAGAATCCAAGAGTTTCGAAAGTTCCACAGCGGACGACCTTGAACTCCATAATGGGCTTGCTGAGCCCGTGCCTGATCAGCACAAGTTCTCTGTGCCTGATGGAGACGATGCCACATGAAAAAGCCACAAAACAATGGACGATCAATGAGGGGGGCTACCAGATATGTATATATATATATGTATATATACATATATATGTATGTGTGTATATATATATATATATCCCACACGGTGGCTTGACACAACATGTCTACAAACAGGAATATTTCTAGCAACACAAGCACCAAGGCAAGTGACTACGAGCGCCACTGGTCCAAATGGCACTCAAACCATCCAGGCCGCCCTGCTTTGTGTCGTGTTTTCCGATCGACAGGGTCGTGCCCTTGTATGCGCTTGTGCGCGAGCAAGATGACCTGTCCCTCTGACGCTCCGAGGGCAACACATGACGGATCACCACCTAGTAGTTGAACAGCAACTTTGCAATCTGGGTTGTCGGTTTAGGGTTTAGGGTTTAGGGTTAGGGGTTAGGGTTTAGGGTTTAGGGTTTAGGGGTTAGGGTTTACCGGATACAGTCAAAGAGCCAGCCAGTAGATGCACATGGCGACCTTGCTGCAGCCTCGCATATGGCGACCATGGCCGCAGCCTTGTTTCAGGAGACATCCTGCAGAGACCAGCAGGCAGATAAACAAGGTTGAGAAGTGGCAGGGTTTAGGGTTTAGGGTTTAGGGTTTAGGGTTTATAGGGTTGAGGGCTCATAGGGTTAAGGGTTTATATGGGATTAGGGTTTAGGCTGCACATTGTAAAGACAAAGGGGTCACTGCTAGCGACGCCGAGGTACGGCCAGCGCGCGTGTGCTCGCCTCATGATGGTGCGGTGCTCAAGCTCCGGAAACGAGGCCTGGGATGAGCAAACTCTTGTTCCAGCAGGGCTTCCCAGCCTCTATGAACTCGGATGGGTAAATTTCCCAAAAGAGGGCTACCCTTTTATACCCCTAATAGAATAGAATTCCTTTAAAGGGAACCCCCAGAAAGGGCAACTACCCCCATTTCGGAATCCCCCTTACATACCTTATATACCTTATATACCTTATAACCTTATATACCAGATATACCTATACCTTATATACCTTATATACCTTATATACCTTATATACCTTATATCCCCCCCAAAAAAAAAGGGAAAAAAAAGTACCCCTATTTTCGGAAACCCCCAGATGAACTCAGAGGAGAAGTATCGCATGGCCTTGGTTGAGCAGAAGCGTGCTGCTGTGATTGAAGGGCAGCGGCTCCGAGCCCAGGCGCGGTCGACTAGGGTTTAGGGTTTAGGGTTTAGGGTTTTTCGTCCCGGCATAGTTCCAGGGGTCAAAAAAAGGGTTTAGGGTTTAGGGTTTAGGGTTTAGGGTTTAGGGTTCAGAGATCGCATCGACGGATGGTGCGTGCCAGCTGGCCGGCCCCTGCGAAGGCGCAGCAGGTGACGCAGGTCTTTCGTGAGACCGGACGGGGACCCCAGAGGTGTGAAGTTCATAGGGTTTAGGGTTTAGGGTTTAGGGTTTAGGGTACACGGGAGTCCGGATGCAAAAGGCAGAGGCTGAGGAAGCAGAGGGGCATGGGTGCGCCATCAGCAGGCGGTAGTTGGTGCCGAGGCGGAAGCACTCAGGGGGCTGCCACCTTGATGGCTCTTCTCCTCAGGCCCGGCAATCAAGATGGCTCTATGGCCAAAGGGCTTGAGGTACCACGCGACAAGGTGCCCAACAGCATGTCGGACATGGAAATACACCCTAAGTCCTGAACCGCCCCTACTCAGGCCCTACTCCCTCAGCTGTTGACTGTTGGGAGGCCGACCAGCCCATTCCTTCCCAGACTTTTTGGGGGCCTTGCGACATCGGCTGGTGCGGTTGCTGCAGTACACTGGCTCCTCCACCCCACGGACCCGCCAGGGGCCCGGATGAGGGGGCTGCGACTCCCGGTGGGAGCCATCGATTGCGAGTCTTTCTGCTTGAGGAGGGAGGAAAGCGTATACAAGCCCCAAAGCTCCACAGTGAACCCACCATTGCATTCTCCCCCCTAAACCCTAATCCTTCCGACTTTCAGACCCCGCGGTGCTGTGCCAGTCGGGTGCAAAAAACACCTTGCTGGAACAACAACCACATCTTTCCAGAGCATTGTCTAGAATGGGGCCTCGTCAGTTTGTGGGGCTGGGCTCGGAGACGGAAGCCCGCGCCGACACTAAGCATGTTCCAGGCACGCACGTGCGACTAGCATATGTATTTTATGGACCTGACATTTCATGTTTTCTATACATACATATATATATATATATATATACATACAATGCTGTATATATATATATATACATATACATACATACACAAACACACATACGGCATCCCGAGATGGGTGTCAATCGGAAAGCTTCCCGTTTAACCAGGTTTTGCGTGCTGAGCCTGGGCCTGGGTGCCTTCGTCTATGTGGCCGGGGCCCTGGGCGTCCGTTCCATTTCCTTGGGGGCGAACTGGGGATCACGTATCGCGAATCTCAAATTTGACAAGGCACATTGAGAAAAGTTCGGAGAAGTCAGAAGAATTTCGGACGCGCTTCATGTTTAGCCTCTTAGCAGTGCTGGACAGGCAGTGGTAGGTACCTCGCACAGCATCGCGTGGTACTGCCTGTTTGCCCCGACAGCAGCTGGCCCAGGCACTGGTTTGGCTGTTGCGGCACGGTCACTCATCCGCGCTCCTGAGGTCATGATTGGTCTGCTTGTCTTTCCACGAATGCCAGCTTGGTATGCGGCATCGCTGGATCCGCCGCCGAAGGCTGGGAACATCTGCAGTGCGGAATCAACCTGGCATGAGCGCTGAACATAGCTTACTTCTAAGGCAGATCATCGACGGCGTCAGTCACCCAGCACTCTTTGCAGGCAGCCGAGCAGTCATGTAGTTTTCTGGGTCCCAGGTTACCTCCGCTGACAAAGGAGCTGACGCTGGCCGTTCCTGTTGAAGCCCAACTTGGACCCACAAAAGAATGGGGGAAAAGCAAGAGCAAGCCTCATGAAGATTGCAACGCGACGTGCCATGCGCCATGCCTCCGGTGTAGCATGGCGTTGCGAGTGGCCAGCTGCAGCTTCGCGTGAAGGTACGGAGTGGCACTTGGACTACCATGACGTGCGTGACGTTCTGAGGCTCGGGGACCCTTTTTTCGGCACCCAAAATATGTAAAGGGCCGTAAACCTTAAGGCCGCTGCATGAAAAACCACGATGTCGAGAACATGGATCCCTTTGAGAGGCCTTTCCTGGCAAGCGTGCGACCGGAGGATCCTTGTAGCCGCCTTAGTGCGGAGCAATGGTCCATGAGGGTGTTTCTTGGCTCAGACTTCGTCCCCAGATTCTTTCAGCGAAGTCGCGGACACCCGATCTGAAGGTTCTGCAATGGCTCCGGTGAGCTGCTTTTGGAGTCTAGGTTGAGGTGTGGGTGGGGGTTGGGTCTGATGGTTAGGTGCAATGCATTTTTCTGCATTGAGGTATGCATGGCTTCTGCCTCTCAGATGCCCAACTTGTGGTTTGGGCTCGGGGTCTGCTGTTTGGGTCGAGGGTTCAGGGTTCGAAAGGAGTCGGACGCGAAGATCCCGTTTTTGATTCCGCAGTGTCCTCCGTTAAGAGGGATAAGGACGGACTTCTACAAGGAACCCTGAATCTTATTCCTTTTTCTAACCCCCTATAAATACCTTATATAGGGGTTACAAAGGGGACTAGGCCCCTAAATAACCCCTGTGAGTCGGAGGCTTCCGAGCCGGCTTGTCGGGCTGTCGATACGTTACACGGTGGCATGCGTGCTCTTTGCCCTGAAAAGCTGGGGCCCGTCTTGCAGCCTTTGTGTTGTTTTTGTTGTTGGGTTGAGGGTTTAAAACGGGAGGGGGGGGTTGCTGGACGCAGCGCTTCTCAGAAAGGAGAGATGAGGAGTGGATCATCGGCCGTCTGGTGTTTGTCCTCTTGGTGAGATGAGGTGCCTAGAGTAGGGGGATGCACGAGTTTAGGGTTTAGGGTTCAGTTAAACCCTAAACCCTCAACCCTCAAGCCTCAACCCTCAACCCTCAACCCTCAACCCTCAACCCTAAACCCTAAACCCTGGCTGCTGCTGCTGCTGCTGCTGCTGCTGCTGCTGCTGCTGCTGCTGCTGCTGCTGCTGCTGCTGCAGTAAATGTTACTTTCAGGATTCCCAATGTTTCCCCCCCAGGTCAGATCGTCGACCTGGGCTGTGGCACAAGCTCTTTCGGTCGCTGCTCTCAGGTTTCGGTCTTTCCACCTTTCGCTTCAGGGTTTTGAGGCTTTTCAGGCTTTTGATTGGTTTTTGAGGGTTTCTTGAGTGGTTTTGAGGGTTTGTGCGGGTTTAGAGGTTTTTGAGGGTCCAGGCAAGAAGCTCAAAGGAATCACTGGCCTCCCCAGCCAATGTCTTTTTGAGTCGCGAGGCTCGGTGAGGGTTTGTGGCCTGATCCTGTTTCTGCGAACGTCGCACGCGAGACACACACAATATCTACCTGCCAATTTCGGCTCCAAACTGTTGCCTTCCTGCTCCTGGGGGAGAAATGGGCAGGGAAGCGGATGCTTGGTTGCATCAATGTGGCAGATCAGCCCATCAAACTGTTTAGCTTCAAGCTCGTGAGAAGCTCCCCCAACCCTTCCCACTTGTGGCCAGGCAGTTGCGGCGACCAATGGGCGCGCAACCATCCTCATCCCCGAAGGGCGGTGGGGTTCATGGCGCCACCCTCAGCTTCAAAGCTGCGGCCTGGGAGAGACCACCCACACACACATGCTCGGCCTTGCGAGAGCATGGCAAGATCTCAGGTAATGCTGGGGTCGTTCGGCACTGCGCACATGACGGGTCTCCTTCACGGACTGGTGCCTCCGAGAGAGAGGCCCACTGTCTTCCAAAATGCGTGCGTGGCATGCTTGGCATGAGGGTAGCTCTCTAAATTAGGGTCCCTTTTTGGGTCCCTATGTAATACGGCACACTTAAGAAAAGGGACCCGAATCTAGAGAACTACGCATGAACAAGTCAGTCAGCAAGCCTCAAACCTAGGACAGGAGCCTGAGCCTAAGAATTACCTTTTCGTCGCCGTGCCACATTACCCCCGAATATACATTCCAATTAAGTACGTAGACCCCAGGGTCCTGGCAGGTCCGGCTCGCGAGCGTCAAAACCTGATGGTTTTTGCAAATCTCGGCAAGAAACATCGGAAGCACGATCGAGTATACTTAGGTACCCTATATAATCTCGGAATTTTTCAAGGGAGAGATAAGGGGTCCTGGTTTTTCAGGGCTTACTACCGCAGAGCCATCTTGCCCTGTTTTTGCTCGTCAGGCGCGGCCGGCCAGGCGTTGCCTGCCGCTGCCCGACCGCACATCCGTTCTGTCGTATTCTTGTCTCGCACAACCTGGAAAGACCTCCGAATGTGGTGATGACTCTCTATAGGACGTAGCATGAAGCGCTGGGACTGTTGCGCGTGAAGCCAGGCTCGCTTGGACTGGAGTTGCTTGGCCAAAATTTCCTCGTTGGGCTCGATGGGAAGGGAGTGCTCCCCAATACCATCATATAATATTAGATAATGCCATAGAATGTGATGTAGTATAATCTAATGTACTATGATGTGATATAAGATATAACATGATTTCTTTTGCGACCCTAAACCCTGTACCCCCAACCCTAAACCCAAAACCCTATAATGCAACATATCACGGTGGGCAGACTTGCATAAGCCTGCCTTCGTGTCCTGCAAGGCCGGAGAGGCTTCGGATGCCGCTGACCTGCACCTAAACCTTGCCAGCATGTGCCCACAGCGAGCTGGTACCCTAAACCCTAAACCCTAAACCCTAAACCCTAAACCCTAAACCCTAAACCCTAAACCCTAAACCCTAAACCCTAAACCCTAAACCCTAAACCCTAAACCCTTAGACAATCATGCCGTTATTCAATATTTCCGGCTGGGCCCTTCATAGCAGAGAGGGGGCTGCTGCGAGTGCGAATTTATGCTTATTTTCTGATATGCAAGTCCATACTCGTACTTCATCCATCATCGTGGCTGTGTTGCTTGCACATGCATGTGGCGCAGTGGCACGTGTGAACGTGCACACACTTGAGGAGGAGGACGCGGAAGATCCCGTCCCTATGAGGTCAAAGCCGCCCATCACAGAGGCAGCGTTTGAAGCCTGAACGCTTATGACTTTATCTTCTTCCAGTACAGGATGAACATCTTTCACCATTATCCACTTCTTTTGTGACTTTAGCACTCCGAGCGCAGGAAATCTGATATTCAACCATTTATCTCTGGTATATCTTCATGTCTTGTGGCAAAACAGCCCTCCATAGCACTTGTGAAGGCTACAAGTGCGAGAGCGGTTCCATCAATCAATCTGTCTTCTAGGTCTTCTGGCTTTTCTATTCCTGGACCTTGTTTGTTTTATCTGCTTTAGATCTCAGGGGCTGTTGTTTAGGGTTTAGGGTTCGGAGCTCAGTGCCGTGTTTGGGGTTGTGGGCTCACAGGTTTCATCGGGGCGGGCGAAGTCTCTTGGAAAAGGGTTTGGAAAAATGGGATGGCTTACAGCCTTCGAACATTCCCGGGCTGCCTTGCCTGCCTTGTGTGAGCGTGAGCGTCGAAACCCCTCCAGCCCTACTGTAGCAGGTTGGGGCGTGAGTGCAGGCAACCCTAAACCCTAAACCCTAAACCCTAAACCCTAAACCCTAAACCCTAAACCCTAAACCCTAAACCCTAAACCCTAAACCCTAAACCCTAAACCCTAAACCCTAAACCCTAAGCTGCCAAAAAGGCCTGGGAGGCCCGCCCCTTCTCGCGGGACTCGACTGCTTCGACGCTGAGTACAGGCCACCGGTGAAGCTGTCGGCATGTTTTCAAAGGATCACAAGCACTGAAACGGGGTCAGAGCCAATTACCCCTTATAGGATGTGACCCAGCTTGTAGCACAGCTGGTTTGTAGCAGCAAATGTGGTGAAGAGCCCTGGCCCGTCCTGGCGGAAGGAAAATATCGGGACGAGTTTGGTGCCTGGCGCCCGCAGACTTGCTCTTCGCGGCCCAGCCTTCCGTCCACAGCTTCGGCATCTAGCTCCAGCGTGGGAAGGTTAGCCGGTTTAGAGTTTAGGGTTTAGGGTTTCTACAGCAGTTACTAGTTGGCGCTGCACAAGCACCCGCCATGGCAACAAGCCACCAGCTCATGCGATGCATAGCATGAGCAGGCCATCGAGAAGCACGTGTTCTCGAGCTGATTCGTTTCGAAGCTCGTCCACCGGCTGCTCACACAAACGACAGGAGGCAGGTTAGAAACGTCGGACATAGTGCTTAGCGAGTTGTGCAAAAAGGTTTAGGGATGTTTAGGGTCGGCGACGGTTGAGTTCACTTCCCCTGTTCAGATAGTGCGATGTCACTCCGTGAAGATTCTGTTCGTGGTGCAGGCGTCGCGGCCTTTGGGCCTGGACGGCCTCCAGCCGCTTTCTTCAAGGGCGGCTGCGTCTCCGTCTGTCTCTGTGTGTGTGTGTGTGTGTGTGTGTGTGTGTGTGTGTTTAGAGCTTTTTAGTTGCGCATCGCCGGAAGGTTTATGGTCTTTGGTGACTACGTTCGGGGTTGCGGGTTTGCTTTTGCTGCAGGTTGCTCCTGCAACTGAGGTCTGAAGCAGGTAGCCGTGCGTTGGCCTTGAACGACGTGAAGCTCGAAGACGCGCGCCATCGAGCTTCGAAATCCTTAGATCCTCCCCTGCACTGTGCGGCCACGCTCCAGTTCTGACATCACTTGAATTTTATAGTGGCCTTACAGGCATGCACATGACCTCCGTGAACCAATACGCACGTTGCCTGAGTTTTTCCTAGGCAGGATAAGGGGGGGGGGGAAAACGGGAGCCCTTCTGAACCCTCTTCTCGCTCTCTTAAACAGGGACCTTATTGAGGGGGTCTATATCCCCAAGGGTCCCCCTACATATTCCTGTCCCCGATTTTTCTCTGTTTTGGGGCCACTGGACTGTCTGAGGAAGCTTTGCAGGCGAAGCTCCGAGCATCCCGGATGCCGGAGGTGCCTCCATCACAGGCGAAGACCCTCCCCCCAAAAGCCCCAGGAAAGGAAAGAGTGAGTTGATGCCCTGATGCCTGATGCAGGGTTTGACAAGAGTTGTTGTCCATCCTTACCCTATACGGCTTATGGGTCCATGCTCTGGGAAATGTTCGAACATCGACGTTTCAGTCGCAGGTTTGCCTGTTGCGGCTCGTGCCTTGTCGCTGCACACTGACTCAGCTGATCTGTGCCCGAACCCCGAAACTTCCGTTGCCGTCGGAGGCATGATGGGGGGGGCACTCAGCGTTGATATCTGCCGAACCCGAAACCCGAAACCCTAAACCCTAAACCCGAAACCTGCTTGCAATCCTGGAGTCCTCACATGCGCGCCGGCCTGCAGGCTCCAGCTGCGGCGGCTGAAGACCAACCTGGGCAGGTCCAGGAACGCGTCTCAAATATTCAGGGTTTAGGGTTTAGGGTTTAGGGTTTAGGGTTTAGGGAATTCGGGTTGAAGGGGCGGAAGGGGGCGGAGCGCCTCCCTTGATCTCTTGGAAGAGAATGCAACGGCTGCTAGATGCCCGGCAAGACTCCCCAGTGTGTTGGATGTAAAAAAGGTTCAAGGGGTATTGCTGAGGCATTGGTTGAAGCCATACGACGATCACGGGCCACGGGCACATGTCCGAGTACTATGGAACATCTCAGATTACCCTTTTCCACATTGCTCATGGAGGATCGGCCAAGTGACAAACACCAGTTGCGGGATGCAGGAAGTGCAGAATCACCAACTGGGCTGTCAGACAGCTGGACACTCCTATGTGCCATCCGGAAGGTCCAGTTGTCGTGCGGATGAGACGGTTCAGTTGTATTCAGAAATCAACGCTTTGTAGATAGAAAGTGTCGACTGCAGTCTCTGCAACCTGCGATGTACAGAAGCAGCTCACCTGCGCTGCCTGGTTCAGACAGAACGAGGTGATCGCCCCAAAGCAGGGCGAAACCATCATCTCTACAGCGCGAAGCAGACGTCAGGTTCAGACCCATGCGCTGAGTGCCCTACAGGAGATTTGTGCTCGCTGGACACTAAAGACGCAGCACGATTTACTACGTCACATGCAAGTTCCAGTTCTGCGCCTGGTGTGGTGTCTGTGAAGTGCTTCTCTTCTTATCACGTTGAGGCGGGCGTGGAGGCTTTCGCGCGCTCAGTGGAACAGACGACGGGCGCTAGAACTTGAGTTCCTGCGAGCTTGATGCCCATGGTCTTGGTGACTTTCGCACCATGCCAGCGCTTTCAAGAGGCCCTACCTAAGCAACACCGCGAAGCAAGGATGTCAATGAACTCAGTTTAGCAGGTAGTGTGCGCGGTAGAGATTGTCAAGTCTGATGCTGGACGAAATAATCTGGCCATGGAGAAGAAAAGGCCAAGCAACAGGGCCACCCCAAATTCGGCCGTTTCTGGCCCGTTGACCGCTCAAGGCAGTGGGGTGAGCAGCAAGTTGGCTTTGCCAGCGTTGCCATGACCACGGGGCGAAGGGAGGGGGAGCGAAACGATTATCCATGAACCGGGAAGGTTGTAGCTATTGTCGTGCAGCACTCCTGCTATAATTCTACGGAGAGTGGCATCATGTTGGCTGCAGGAGGTGTTGGAGTCAGCAGTTCGGATCCGCCGCTTGATCGCACGACGGTAGTGACAGGGGAAGATCATGAATCTGGAGCTGCGCCCTTCTCATGGAAGATGTGTCTGATGTGCTGATGCTTTTCTTGCTGTTGATCTAGCCGTGACGTGACCAGCTCTGTGTTGAATGTTCCTGGTGCATAATACATTAGTAAGTATTATTATACGAACAGAAAAATACACTAACTTTCACCAGTTTTTCAGCTGAGGCCCCGCATGGTCTGAAAGACAGCGAGGCCACGGTGGAGGGTTAGAGAATTGCTGATGCACTGATCGTCGGTGGCTGCTTATCCAAGTCTCTTCATGGGAAAGAAGTGTTCGTTTTGCGTTTATTATATAGAAAGTACAATGTGGTTGGTGGGTGCCGGTAGCGTGCCGGTTTACGAAAATGCAGAGCCAATGTTCAACTTGAAGCCGCTCCCAACAATTTCGTCGTCATGCCTGGCACGCGTTCGAATGTATATGAGGATACATGAGGATCCGAGGCGTTCCAAGGCCAAACTCGAGCGCAACCCCTTCCATCGTCAGATTTGATTGTGATTTGACTGTGGTCCTAAACCCTAAACCCTAAGCCTCAAAGCCAAAAGTTGGCCGAATAATCCTCTTTATGAAGCACACAGCTTCCTGTCTCTTTCTCTCGGCCGCTTGCAAACCTATGTAGTCAGGTCATGCAACGGGCACGCTTGCTTCGGATTTTATCATCGGTAGTGGCAACTGCCGTGTAGCGTAGCTGGAGAAGTGGGCTAGCGAAGGTAGGCGTGATGTGTGAGCTCAATGGGGAGGAGTGAACAAAAGGCATCAAGACACGCCCGAGTACTACATTTATACACATGTCCTGAATTTTCCTGAAATGTGTTGATCGCTGCCATCCGAGTGTAACGCGGTCACATCTTTGCAAGGTGCCTATGGCGAGGAAGACCTAGGAACGGCTTCGACGGCTCTGAGGACAGCAGGTGGAGGGGGGGGGGGCACGCTGGGTGCACGCAGGAACGTCGCAACCCAGAGATCTTGAAGTCCCAAGCAGTAAACCCCAGAAGTGCCGTGGCGATAACATGGGTTTGCCCTGCCCACGAGTATGAGAGTCAGCAAGCCCCATACAGCAAGTGTATGAGTGACACGATCGCTTTCCTTCCTCTGTCAGGTGCTGGGTACGAGCGCGTGCCTGCACCGCAGGCTCCCTCACGGCTGGCCGATTCTTCTCAGGCCACCACGGCACGCAGGGCCGGTCGAACTTCCTAGGGGTTCGTGCACTTTCAGGATCTACATAGGGGCTGCAGGACACATAGAGCTGCCGGAGTACATGCTACGCCTGGCAAGTTTGTGTTGGCCATTGAATGTGAGGTTTTGGGCTTGGCCCGCAGCTTGGGGGGGGGGGGGTATTTAGGGGTTCAGGGTTTGGGTGTTTGCCATTGGTGTGCAGGGGGCGCTCGGATGTTAACCCTAAACCCTAAACCCTAAACCCTAAAACCCTAAACCCGCTAGGCGGGTGGCCAAAAACCCAGAGTCCTAAATCCTAAATCCTAGCACCCTTACCCTTGAGGCTCGAGAAGTCGACCGGCACACACGGTGGGCCCCAGGGCCGGAGCCGTTCACTTTTGGCCAAAGGCCTGGCTCGGGAAGTTCTGGGGCTTTCTTCGCCATTCTTCATTTAGCAAAGAGGGGTTGGGTTCAAAAAAGGGTCTTAGGGTTTGGGGTTTAGGGGTTGCTGGACGGGGTCTGGCAGTCAGCAAGTCCGGAAAAGGGTTGCTGTGCAGTGTGTGGGGTGTTTGTCTGAATTGCAATTGGGCGCGGAAGACTTCAAGCTGGGGATGTTGGGCAAGTGGCAGCGCCACCCACAAAAGAGTTGCCCAGCTTTTGCCTCAGTATGGTATGACTCAATGAAGCATCAATATGCGAGACGAGCCGAGGTATTTCGATCCTGCAGATGGCGTTTGATGACGGCCATCCTTTGCAAATGCGCCCTAGTCTCACCTCTGTTTGCTGAGGCAGGCCCGCATCCTGCAGGAATAGGCGCATGGACGTGAAAGACCGTGAAAGAAAGTGAGCGGCCCCTTTCAAACTCTGCATTTTTGTTTTTAAACATCTGTTCTGCTTCCCCCCTAAAGGGCGGTCCGGCCTGAATTCAACCGGGTGCTGTTTGACATGAGATTGACTCTGGCTTCGTACGCATGCCATTGCCTTCGTCGACTCCTGGGCCGGGCTCTACCGTTTTCCGCTTGCGCGAGGTGCAAATGAGCTGTACAGCTGGTGAGCCCGGCCAGCCTTTAGAAATTATGTCATCTCAGAATGGCTTCTAGGTTTGGGGTTTAGGGTTTAGGGTCCAGTTTGCAAAAGGGTTTAGGGCTTAGGGTTTTAGGCCCTCGGGACATTTTTCATGTCCCCTATTGGGTTTCAGAGGATCATATTTCGGAAAATATTTTTCAGAGGGGTTTCAGGGCCAGCCTAGGCTTGTTTCACCGCTGAGTGTCACCATGGGTCACGTTTATTAGGTGGAATTTGATGGTGGCCTGACTATGTCGAAAGGGCGCCTCCGGAATCCGCTCCTTCGGCAGTAGATGCTGAGCTTGCTGAGCACCCTCGAAACTTCTAGACACCCACCATGTTAGGGACTATTTCCAGATGGCTTGATAGGGCTCTCATCTTGGGTTCTGCAGTGAGCTTCTTGTATCCGTCCTACTCAGGCTTACACCTTCTTGAGGACTTCCCGGAGGCCGGCCGCATGCCTCTCCATGGTAGCGGTAGTACTGCAGCCTGCAGGGCAGGCAGTGAGGCGTATCCTGGCTGCGAAGCAACAACGGAATCAGTTTATTTGCCTGCTTGCGCTCATTGCAACATCGCCCTCGGCTATAAGTGTCGAAAGAGTAGGGGGGGCACCCTCCTTTCGGCAATTAAGTTTCGGCAATTATGGTTTGTCACTGTCTCTGGCGTCTGTGCGGGGCCTCTGCTGGATCTCGATGGGGGGGGGGGGGGTCGAGAAATGCCTTCGGCATGTTCCACCCCCCCCCCTACCCTTAATCCAAGGGGGATACAACTACTTGTGGCTTGCGAGCGGTTGGATGCCAGGCTCACTTAACCTTGGTTGCCTGGCGCCCAGCGATTCGCTGTAGCTCTCTTCTTGGAGCCATTGGAGCGTGCAATGCGAAAGAGGATGTGTCAGAACAGCTTGTGGCAGATCTGAAGGCGCTGCCTTGTGCAAGTCGTGGATGTTGCGTTTCGTTTACAACAGCTGCCTCCTGCCAATCTCCGTGCAGGCATTGTACGTCACGGAGAAGCGTGCCGGGAACTTGCCATGCAACTTGCAAGTCGCGGCAAACTGCGAGCATCAAAGGTGTCTTGCGTCGTGGGCGACTGCCGTGATGAGGAGGTCCCTGCTTCGGGCTTGCTTGCGCAAAGGTCTTAGAGCTAGTCCAGATGTTGGGCTCCAAGAGTTCTAAGGCTCTGCCATCGCTGCGCCATCGGACAACGCTGGTCATTGACAAGGTCGGATTGGGAGAAGCCTGAATATTGCAACTCGCTTCCGCCATATCCCACGTCGATCGTCAGCATAGAATCCGCTGACGCACAGTGTTCCTGCAGGGCACAGTCGATGCACTGCACCACTCCTCGGAAAAGGCTTGCATCAGAGTGTATCAGTTATGTGTTTCAAGAGTAGACGATGGCCCACTTTTGCAGGTGCAGATGTTGAAAGCAGCTGTGTCCCTTCTGCAGCCAAACGGGTCGTAAGCTCAGAACAGAAGTCGTTAGCGTCTGGTGTAAAGAGCAGAGGCGAGGGATTGCAACGGCTAAGGATCATCGTTTCTATTTCCTTTGCGACTGCCACGCAGGCCACGGACAGATTGTGTCAGCAGTGCCACTCTCCACTTCGGTCAGCTTCCCTAAACCCTAAACCCTAAACCCTAAACCCTAAACCCTAAACCCTAAACCCTAAACCCTAAACCCTAAACCCTAAACCCTAAACCCTAAACCCTGTGAGGTCTTGCTCTTGCGCAGACTGGCGCCCGACCTCGGCCTGAAACTGGCGCAGCGAGTTGTCAAAGCAGCTTGGCCGGGCAGTGCTTACTGTTAGTGGGGAATGAGGGAATGAGGTACCCTATATCCCCCTATATATCCTTTAAGGGATTATAGGGTACCTCATTCCCTCATTCCCTACCAACCAACAGTAAGAGTGAAGTTGCGTCGTTGGTTCCCGTTCCCCGACCTTAAGCGTGTTGAAGAAGCCAAGAGTTGCTCCGCGACATGCCGAAGGTTCAAAACGAGGTCCGTTTAGTGTCCCTGCTCGGCGGGCGCTTCTCTCAGCTTTTCCTTCATTGGATGGTACCCTAAACCCTAAACCCTAAACCCTAAACGCCGGCCTTGTGCGAGTGTGAGAGTCGAAACCCTAAACCCCGCAGGATCCTGCAAGATACCGCGTGCAACATACTCTCGCTCAAAGGTGGGACGATTCGGCTGCCGATTCTGGCAACCTTGAGCTCAGAGCTCAGGATTTTCACGGTTTCGGGTTTATAGGGTTTATAGGGTTTATAGGGTTTATAGGGTTTATAGGGTTTATAGGGTTTATAGGGTTTATAGGGTTTATAGGGTTTATAGGGTTTATAGGGTTTATAGGGTTTATAGGGTTTATAGGGTTTATAGGGTTTATAGGGTTTATAGGGTTTATAGGGTTTATAGGGTTTATAGGGTTTATAGGGTTTATAGGGTTTATAGGGTTTATAGGGTTTATAGGGTTTATAGGGTTTATAGGGTTTAGGGGTTTAGTGGTTTAGGGGTTTAGGGGTTTAGGGTTTAGCGTTTAGCGTTTAGGAATCCGTGGAATCCGTGGCATCCGCTGCCTGAGCCCAACGGGGGTTTACGATAATAAGGGGCCCCTGATATAGACCCCCACATAGCAGGACCCCCTTGTATTATAATAAGGACCCCAAGAGGGTACCCCTAAACCCTAAACAATAAATCCTAAACCCTAAGCCCTAATTTCGGAACCACTCAAATGTCAAACGCATTCTTCGGAAGCTTCAAGACACCTGAGGATGACCCGGCGCGAGCTGGCGGGAAGCTTAGGGGTGAAAAAGGGTCCGCAGCATGGGCCGCTTGGTGTGGGCCTAGCCCTAAACCTAAACCCTGAAAACCCAAACCCTTAACCCTAAACCCTAAACCCTAAACCCTAAACCCTAAACCCTAAACCCTAAACCCTAAACCCTAAACCCTAAACCCTAAACCCTAAACCCTGCTCCGAGGACAGGCTGCTCTACAGCAGCCCCCTCCGAGGCGCGGAGCTTGGTTCACTTGGGCCCAAGTTTCGTCTGCGCATGTTCCTGATAGCTTCCTAATAGCTTGGTAGGTGAGTAGGTAACTTTTGCGTAACCTTTTGGGGTGTAGATAAGTAGTCCTACCCTACTTGTAAAGCTCACCTTTGTTGGCCCAGGGTACTCAGCAACTAGGATACCCCCTTGATGGCGCCGTACACGCCTGAAGACCCTTTTGGGGCCGCAAGCGGCGCGGGCGGTTCACTGCGCCAAGCTGAGGTGAGCCCCGAGTGGTCTTCGAAAACCCGGCCCTGGCTTGGGCCTCACGAGGGCTTGTTTCCATGTTCGCTCCAAAGGGGGCTTTAAGCAAAAAAACATTCTGCGTGGTTTGAGAGCTGAATGTGGCTTGAAGCGGTGCCGATTCTGACGACAAAAAGAGACGCCCCGACATCTTTGTGGCCAAGCTGGCTGCCCACAGTCATGCCCATGTGCTGACCAGCACCCACATGTCAACGGCAGAATGGTGTGGGCAGCCCTGAGGCCAGACCCATCTCTGTCGAGCAGGAGGCCGATTCAACTGTGTATCACGTCCCGGGGGCGCAGGGGGCGCCGCTGCTGCGGGTATCAGTAGGCTGACCACACATGCAGACATCCTCAAGTCGGCAGGTGGAGAAAGACAGGAGTGCCGCCCCCCCGGAGTTGCTTGATCTTGTGGATTGGCTGCTCTTCACTGCGTCATGTTGCCCAGGGCGAAGATTGCACGGGCTGCATCGTTTGGCAGCATCCTCAGCGCCTGGATTTCTCACAAGAATGTCGGAGAATGGTTTAAGTTCGGTGCGTGTGTGTGGGTGTGTGTGTGTGGGTATTGGGCCGGCAGTAACCATGCTCGGTGCGGTGCAAGGCCTTCTGCGCACGCCATGTGTGCACATTTGTGCGCGGGCATCCGAGCGAATTCTTCAGAAGGTCTCATTCATATGCATGCCGGATTGCACTCGGGATCCTACACCCTACACCCTAAACCCTCAACCCTAGGCCTACCCGGAGCTGGTGCGTGGCAAGCGAGTCGTGGAGCTAGGCGAGCTCGTGGCATTCAAGTGTTTGCGCATGTGAACGTGGTGTGGTGGCGCAGCATGTGACCACGTCAAGAATCTCAAGACAAGCGTTCCCGTAGTCCATGTTACGCACACGCACACACATAGATTGACCCTTCGAGGGAGAAGAAGACGAAGATTTCGTTGCGGTGTTTGCTGGCTTCGGTTTCCATGGCATGTGCTTGGATAGGGGCTGCTAGCCTTTCACGATTGGTCTTGGAAGAGCGCGATTGTTTGATGTTTAAGGAATGCCACGCTTCAGTAAGAGACCTTAGGCCTTCGGCCCGAAGAAGCCTGCCTCTTCCGACACCCTGAGTCGCCTCTGTGGGGCTCTAACTATCCCAAGCGGCCTCAGTACCTCAAAACCCTCAACATCCCTAGTGAGGGAATGAGGCACCTTGCATCTTAAGGGCATTCTATAGGAGGTAACGGAACCCCCCACCTTCTCTATACTTAAGCTATATGCCCTTTAAAGGAACTTCTACAGGGGGATACCGAACACCCACCTTCCCCTACTTCGAGCCCCGGTAGATCCCCCCGAAGCCCTTCGCCGCGGAGAGGCGCTGGCACGGGGCTCGTTGGCCTGGTTTGCGGAGCTCTGGGGGCTGCTGAAGTGGTGCCTCTTAGCGGGTTTAGGGTTTAGGGTTTAGGGTTGAGGATTTAGGGTTGAGGGTTGAGGGTTGAGGGTTGAGGGTTTAGGGCGGGGCTTAGGGTTTCAGAGGGGTTGTTGGGTTTACAGGGTTTAGCTGATTTGGAGGGTTAAAAGGGTTTATAGCATTTGTAGGATTTATGTGGGTGTGTTGGCTTAGAAGGGCAGGGCTACGGCCGGATGCGTTTTAGGGCTTGTTCGCGTGTGCCCGCAAACACGATGCCATGAGGGGCGCCACTACCCTAGCGAATGGCCAGGGTGTTTTCGCGTTTTGTTGGGTTTCCGGGTTAGCAAATGTTTCAGAGTCCAGCTGTCGGGTGCAGGGTCTGGGCAGTAGTGTAGTAGTGTAGTGGTTATTGTAGGCTTTCTTCGGTTGGCGTGGCGCGCCCAAAGCCACTGAAGAACCCAGCAGCATATGCTCTAATCCCTCGGCCTTTTTTTGGGTGTTTTTTGTGGCATTCGAGGCAAATGCATGGAGGGGTAATGCCCAACCCCCCAACACAACCCTTCCCTCAGAGAACCATCTACCCAAACCCCAACAGAACCCTAAACCCTAAACCCTAAACCCCAAACCCTAAACCACTTGCCCGCAGGTACTTACAGATCTGTCACAGGGCCTCCCGCTTCTGAAGCGCAACGTGCAGCTCAATTTGGAAGCGCTCGGCCATTCCAGCCGCATTGTAGGGCTGAGGGCTACAGGGCGCAAGGAGGGCTCTTAGAGGGTTCATAGGCTTCGCAGGAATTTTGTGGGGTTTAGCCCGGCCTTACCGAGTTTATCGAGTTTGTAGGATTTTGGGGGGGGTTTCCGGCTTGGGGCTGGTCTTCCTGCCACGGACCTGATGCCCAGAAGCACTCCAGAATCGCACCTTCTAGCGCAGGATCCATAGGGATTCCACTACCATGTGCTTATTAAGAACCCCCTATATTTTCCTTGTAAGAAAGATTTTTTTTTTTTGGGGGGGTTCTTAACAAGGCCGTCTGGGGGTCGATGTTCGTGCGGGTTTTGGCGGATCACGGTTTTCCGGGTTTCAGTGATCAGGGCATCCGGATGTAAAAAAGAGTTTTGTGATCTGGCCAACATGGCCTGTTTGATCGGCCTGGCAGGTGGAGCAGCCACCAGGGTCGCCGAGTTGAAGTGGGGCAAAGAGGCGGGAACTCGTCGAGACTCCCTACTACAAGTTCCGGCGGAGGGTTTTGCAGAGAGAAATGGCACCCAATGGCCGTGAGGGTCTAGTATCCTTCCTTCCTTGCTCACCTTAACCCTAATAAAACCGTAAACCCTAAACCCTAAACCGGCTTCGTTGCCAATGCAGCTAGGCTTCCATGCAAGTTGTGCCGGGACCCCCGAAGTTGTTGCAAAGAGGGCATGCATTGGGCATAGTCACTTCAGTAGCCGAGGCCACAGGGCTGTGACGTGGTGGTTGGCTGTTTGCTGCTCGGTCGCCGCTTGCGTTCTTGTGACTGCCGGCATTTTTTTCATGCGCTGCCTGCTTAGGTGAAGTCATCTACCAGCATGATGACGAAACCTCGGCTGCTTTGGTTGAGACCATGCGCCACCTCGCTGGGAAGGCTCCTCCTTGCTTGGTTTCCCTTGCCTTCCCATGGCGGGCGCGCCAAAGAAGTTCTGCTTCTCAACAGATACTGCAGCAGAGCCACTGCGATCTTGAGCAATCTTGAGCACCTCTCGTGCCATAGGATGGCTGCTGCCTGATGGCCTACGAGTTTCGAGATGGGCTGATGCAGGCTTTGAGACCTGCGCATTACTCCTATGCATTCCGGCTTTTCCATTCTTGACGGTTTTGTATCATATGGGGGTTTCCGAAATTGGGGGTACCTTATTGGGTCCCTAGTAGAAGGGAATCCTACTATGTGGGGGTCTATATTCGGGGTCCCCGATCTGGGCGGCAACCTGCGTTCATCGCAATGTTGGCCCGAACTTGTCAGCTTCTTTTCATCTTTTGGAAGCCATCAGCGCCTCTCGTTCTGCATTTAACTCTGAGCATTGGGATGTTCCGCCTTTTCTAACAGTCCTTAGTAGAGGCTATAACCGGGGACGATAATCCCTATGAAGGACTGTTAGTCTAAAGGGGGGGACATCCCAAGCTGAGCATGCAGGTCAGGCCTTGCTGTTGAGCTTCCCTGTTTGCTCCTTGAGGTTTCATAGGCGGAACCATGTTGTTCGGCGTCCTGTCCTTGCAAATCGCGACTTGGCTGTTTGCCTAATCGTCACATTTAAACCCCCACCCTCGGCCCTTCCTGCTTTAGAGTTTGACGTCGACAGAAAAGAAGATAGGAGGAGGATGCGATTTCGGGGCGCAGGGCTTGAGATTGCTTTTGGGAGTACGATGGCGGGGATGCCAACTCATAAGGTGAGAAATGCTCACGCCATGGTCTCCAAACCCTAAACCCTAAACCCTAAACCCTAAACCCTAAACCCTAAACCCTAAACCCTGAAATGAACGAAAAACAAAAACTCCTTAAAAAGAGCGCCGCAAAGCACAGTTCAGGCTCTCTTGGGCTTGGCGAAGCCGTCTGAGCTTGGACACTTGGATGCTGACGACGAGTGTACCGACTCTGCTGAAGGCCGCGGCATGGCTGACGTATGAAATATGTCTGATACTACCAGGAAAAATAAGTTCATGACATATACATATATACATATATACATATATACATATATACATATTTACATATTTACATACATACATACATATATACATATATACATATATACATATGTACACACATATATATATATATGTATATATACAGATAACATGTATGCGGTATATATATGTATATGTATATGTGTGTGTGTATGTACGTAGGCGTATGCAAAAATATACATGTATATATATACACACACACACGCACTCTCGAATCTATGCAATGCAAAGACCTTGCGGCGCTTTGGTGCGTCAGACATATTCGGACAGGAAGCTGCAGCCTCGCGGCGCTGCAGACTCGATCGCTGGTGGCGCACGGCGTCGATGCAACGTACTTAGCACAGGACTGGGTTTAGGGTTTAGGGTTTAGGGTTTAGGGTTTAGGGTTTAGGGTTTAGGGTTTAGGGTTTAGGGTTTAGGGTTTAGGGTTTAGGGTTTAGGGCCTATCTGGCATGAAGCAGCTTCCAGGATCAAAAAGGGTTTAGGCCCTCGGGATATTTCATGTTTTCCCTTATGGGGGCATTTTTTCCCGAGGGTTTAAAGGGGCCAACCAAGGAGAGGAGCATCAGGAGCCAGTTTTCTAGGTGTGGGTTCTCTGCTTTCAGCGCACACCGAGACTAGTCCCTAAACCCCAAACCCGAAACCCTGAACCCCAAACCCTAAATCCTCAACCCTGAACCCTGAACCCTAAACCCTAAACCCTAAACCCTAAACCCAGTCCCTGGTTCATCTTGCAGGCAGGTCCAGTTCTGCCAGAGTCCGCTCTTCTGGACATGGACAGGTTTCGAAGCTATGGTCCCCCTGTTAGATAGTGCGGCCCCTGCCCTAAACCCTAAACCCTAAACCCTAAACCCTAAACCCTAAACCCTAAACCCTAAACCCTAAACCCTAAACCCTAAACCCTAAACCCTAACGGGTGCCCACAAAACGGGACCGCAGCTGATCATGTTTCCCTTGGAGAGCGGCATCGTTTCTGTTTGACCCGAGGTCGTCCCACCTCCGCCCAGCTCCGCAGCCAACTCCACCGGAGCACCTGGCCTTGTGCACCTGAGCTGCAACAAAAAGGAAGCCAGGGGTTCTTCGAAATGTGCATCGGACCCGTTCATGCCGTTGATATTCGCCTTTGAGTCCAGAATGGTTGGCACCCCCCACCCCGCCCCCCAACAGAAACTCAAGTGTTCAACGATCCCCAAGCTTATCGGGCAAGTGTGTTTTTGGTTTTGCCATTCTGCGGACCTGTGCAGGCATGCCATGTACACCTTTGGTGCCGTGGCAACCAGCAAAACTCCCTTGCAAGATCTTTCTCAACCGAGCCGCGCCTTCAGGGGAGTGCGCTGCTATACGGAGACGATCCTAAGCCACGCCACAAGGCAGACGGATGTCGCAACGATTTTCATGGGCCTCTCACACCCGCTAGTGCCCACTCTGGCTTTGCACTGGAAGAAGGACTCCGAGCAGCTCATCCGCACATAAGCTTTGCCATAATGAACTACTTGGGATGTTCCCCACTATACTAACAGTCCTTAAGAGGGATTAATTATAGTACCCCCTAGGATAATTCCTATTAAGGGCTGTTGGTATAAGAGGGAACACCCCAAGCCATAACAATCAGCGCACGACACACCTTCATTGTTGTCTTGCTGACGTCCTGAAGGAGGGCGAGAGTTAGCGAGCAGGGCACACATGTAGAGTTGAGAGTGTGCCCTAAACCCTAAACCCTAAACCCCAAACCCTAAACCCTAGACCCTAAACCCTAAACCCTAAATCGCCCCAGCTGTGCAGGAGGGAAAAAAACCCTAAACGCTAAACCCTAAACCCTAAACACTCTCATAGACCGAGGTATTGGCCGGGTGCAGGACGTCCAGATCTCCCCAAGCATGTAGATCAGGGTCGGGTGGCCGACATCGGCCTTCACAACATGAAGAATCTTGGTCGTAGTTGGGGAACATTTTACATGTTTAAGGGCGCTTAACGCCAATACGGAATAACTCTTTTAATTTCTGATACGATCCCAACCATGAACTAGGAATTACCTCGAGCGCCTGGCTGACCTACACCTGCAAGGAATGCCTGCGATCAAGCAGCGGCCCTTCCACTTTGCTTACTTGTTCGGCTTCATGGCCTGGGGTGCGTATGAGAAGCAGCAGGGATGGTACACGAAGAAGGACATGACCATGAGCGAAATCATGGCTGCACACCTGCCGGGCTGGAATCTGGTTGCACAGACCCAGCAAGACACCCTGGAGGCTGTGGACAATATCTGGCTTGCTCAAGACACGCAGAGCCTGGACTGTGTCATTGCCTTCGAGGGCACCCACACATTTGCAGAGTTCTTTGGGAACTTGAAGTCGCCCAAGAATGGATATTGTGGTTTTCCGGGCGTCCACGCAGGCTATGCAGACAAGCTGTTCTGGCTCATGAAGTACAGCATGCCCAAGCTGCGTCCGTTTCTGTCCAAGTGCAACAAGGCCGCGGCGGGTGTAGGGTTTGATTTCGGGCTTGGGGCCACAACTCAATGTGCAAAAGGGCGCTTTGCCCGCGAGGCCCAAATCATTCAGCGCCTTAGCCTAAACTTTGCCCAAGTCCAGGTGCAACAGCGTGAGTCTAGACTCCACAATGAAAAAATGGAGTCATTCCGACAGCCAGAAACTCTTCACCCTGGTTCTGTCCGCAGGTGAGTTGCACAGGCCATTCTTTGGGCGGCTCCTTGTGTGAAGTCGGCCGCTGAGATGTTGGATGTGCTGTGCCTTGACGCATGGGCGATGAAGATGTTGCGGTGTGGTAAGGATGACTAGTGTTGCCCCCTGGCGCAGGTCTTCGCCGCTTGCGCAAACTCAAACCGTACCAATGACAAGCACTACCAGGTGCATTGCGCAACGGATGTATTGGACGGCATAGTCTTCTAATTCGGAGTTGCAAGTGTAATGAACTACCGGCTGCGCTCAGTTGCAGATGTGGACGACAGGGACGTGCTGGCCCCAGCAGTTGCTTGCTGGTAGTCTGCTGCCGTTCGCTCAAAGCAAGCCTGCCAAGCCTTGAACTGAGCGTAGGAAATTAGGCATATTACTGCCTAGAACCCTGCGCCACGCAGAACCAATAGGCTAAAGCAGCCCTGAAGTGTCTAAAACCTTGGCTGTCTTTTGCAGTGAAGAAGGCAGCCTGGGCTAAGGCCCGAGCTGATGCCAAAGATCGAGCAGTTGGCCCTGTCCAGACATCACAAGTAAGGTATCACAAGGTTTGTGCGCAAGCGAAGTCTTGCCATCTTGTCCATCACGGCCGAATGACTGCCCAAGAGTGGCAAGCCAGAAGGCTTTGTGATAGCATGCGCTGGTGTAGGAGCCAGGTGGCATTTTGCTTCAGGTGTTACTGCCCCGCCCGGCGGCCCCTTACAAAAAGTGCACGTCAGCAGGTCATCGGGCGTCGGTGAACTAGCTCGCAGTGTCCTGTGCTGGACAGGAGGAGACACTACTGTTTAGCCACCACGCTGCGCACTTTTTTTTGCGGGACGGCTGGGTGGTTTTCACTTTGTGCGGGATGTCATCATGACTCACTGGAAGGGTGTGCAATGCAGAGCAGTACCACAACTGGCACTGGCGGATGTCGAATGCAAGATTCTCTTCGTGCCCATAGTCCAGATGTTTCGCATTTGTTTCGCTTTTTTGGTTTTGGCTTTGCTCTTATCTCATGCGGGCTGGCGGTGCTGAGGCAAACATGTTTACAACTACTACACAATAGCAGGTGCTGCTGGTACATCCCTCTCAAAAGCGTTGAACCTCGAAAGACACCCGGCACTGGCCCTACTGCGTCCCGAGACAATGGTTTGAAAGCCATTATCCGAAGCACTTTGCCACGCGCAATTTGAGGGGGTGGGCCCTGGGATTGTTTGGATGCTTGCTTTTGGGTCCTGTTCTAGTAGGAGTTTTTCTTCCTTGGTCCTTGGACAAGTCAGGATCAGATGGCTGTTTTGCAGGATATGGATGCAGGTTGGTTCGGGAGTGGTCTTGTGGACAGTTGGGTATGTGCGTCGCTAGCCACATTGGGCCGGGGGACGGGCAACCCCTCAACCCCAAACCCTAAACCCTCCTTGTGCGAGAGTAGGCATCGACATCAGTTTGGCCACTGTTTGTCTCAGGATGGGAGACTTGGAAGCCTTTCCTGCCCTGCGCGAGTGTGAGCGTCGAAGCCATACACCCTCTACCGAGTTACTGGCTAGCATGATATAATAGTATACTACTAATCTTTGTAATTTTTACAATTATTATGTTCTTGGTTTTAAGTTCTAAGCTAAATATATCACTATGAATCGTATGTTGTTCATCCTATTTTCCGATTCTTACGGGATATGTGGTTTGTTATATTGTTATACTAACATGGCATTACATGATATTGACATATTACTTGATGATTTTCATCATGTAATTATATTACTATGCTACTCTATCGCTATATGGCTATATTGCTATAGTACTATATTGCAAAATTGCTCTAGTACTATATTGCTATATTCCTGTATTACTATAGCACTAAATTGCTATTCTACTATACTAAGACATTGTTATGTTGCTGCTAAACCCTAAGCCCTAAGCCCTAAACACCCGAACCCTTGGATCCATCCGAACTCAGGCCAACTCCAAAGTCAGAGCCCTGCCAGGATGCGGTCTTCTTTGATGCTGCAAACGCAGCGTTCGAGGCCGCTGCTCTCAGGGTTGAGGGTTTGGAGTTTAGGGTTGAGAGTTGAGGGTTAGGGTTTTGGCTTCACCAGCAGCCTGCTAGCCCCAAATCACTGCCACGTCCCTTATTTCTGAACTTTGTATTTTCACGTGAAAATTGTGAACGGGCTTCTTATCTCAGCCAGGATTTGCATCATTCTGGTTTGTCATGAAGAGCACCGGCCAAAGCTGTCATGCAGTATCTAAGCGACGCGGGCTTCGTGTCGGTTTCCTGCAAGACTCACGGCAGGGCATGGCTGAATGGCCGAATGTCCGGCTAATGCTTGCCCATCTCCGTTTTCAAGATTTATCATATACCAGAGCAAGATGACACACAAAGCGCCCCGCTACATTCCCTGAGCAATCAGGCCGTGCCGGTTGAACATCGCATGTCGATAGCATTGTTCTAATCAGGGTGTCATGAAGCTGGTGTTGCCACCCCTGAGGTTGCAGGGGTCACGTAGAGTATCTTGGAGTGTCGAACAAGCCAAAGGGGTGTCGGACATGCTGTGTTTGTGGGCACTTTTGCCAGGTGTCTGCGCAGTCCTTGGCCGAGTATGGCTTCGGACTCACGGCCGAGGATCATCCCCGAGAACATATGGTAGAAAGCCGCTCCAGTAGAGCGCATGTTCGGGGTTCTAAACCCTAAACCCTAAACCCTAAACCCTAAACCCTAAACCCTAAACCCTAAACCCTAAACCCTAAAGGGTCTAGGGTGGAGGGTCGAACAGTCGCCTCCACGCTGTAGACCCGGTTCTTTTGTGGAGCTGGGGTTCCGATGATTGAAACTCAGAGTGGCTTAGCCAAAAGCCACAACATAACCCGCATGTCAGTTTGGCGGTTTCCAAATTCCACACCCCTGACTCTCGATGCACTTTCGTGCTTGCCGGTTTTGGAGTTAGTAGCTTGTGATGGAGGGGAAATCGATTCCATCCGGGATGGGGATTGCCTGTTGAGATGGGCACCTCGTGGTGACTGCTCGATGTTGGCATGGACTCGGTGGTATGCTATCGATTTGGGGGTTTCCGAAAATAGGGTACCCTTTTGGGGGGTCCCTTTACGGGGTGTCTATTCTATTTGGGATATAAGAGGGGTACCCCTATTTTGGGAAATACCCATTTGGGTTCTTGTTTACAGCAGGGAAGAAATCCCAGACATGCACCTCGTTGCGTGATGTGTGTTACCTGAAGCTGGGGCGAGTGCGAGGTTGCAAAATGTTACTACAGTTCCAACAACGATTGTCCACCTGGCAATGGCAGTTGGGTGTTTCAATCGGTGGCCGACTCTCTTGCTGCCAGTTCTGTCTAGACTTGCGCAGGACTGCGGCGACAGAATGCTCTACACGTACCAGGCGAAGGCTGGGTGCTTCCACACCCACATCTCATTTGCAGCAGGCGCAGTACACCTGAGATCCTGACCGAGCAGGTGCCACTAGCATGACAAGCAGATAACGTGGGAAATGAGGGCACCGCCGGCGAGACGAAGGACAGCTGCTCAGCTGCCAGTGCCTTCCAGCGAGTGCACTGGGATCTCTAGAAGGACTAGGTGCTCTTGCATTCTGCGGGCCTGATCTCCTCTCTAAGTGCGGCTGGCACCAGCAAATGTGCAGCTGCTTGCGCTACAGGACAAGCATGCCACTGCGGACCTGACCGCCAAAAGTAGAAATGTCGCGAAGCAGGTCTACTTCTTTAGACGCCATGGTCTTGTCCTTTCGACAATGACCCCCATGCCTGGGCAGTGTTAGGGCATCCTGGTGTCGAAGACCTTTGGCGGCACCGGAAGAATGGAAGCTGGCCATGGCAGTGATGTCAAGAGGCGTCCTCTGCAGGCGGAGAAAGAAATTGGGGTTTAGGGTTTAGGGTTTAGGGTTTAGGGTTTAGGGGGATGGCTTGAAACGATGAAGTTCTCCCCAACTTGCTGTTGGTGGGGGACCTGATTGAGCAGACACAACTTTGAGAATCTTGTTAGCACGTGCAGGTTATTCGGACGGCGGGCTACAAGATCAAAATCCAACCCAGTGTTTGCATCATCTAGCCTGCCTCATTCCCAGCCTTGTTCCCGCTGCTGTTCTGATTCCTTGCAAGTGGAATCCCTAATTTGCAATGGATTCGATGGCCGATCCCATTCAGGCCGGGTGATGACGCTGTGTGTTCAGGGCTCAGTAGCAGAAATCGTTCCTGTGTTTCCTGTATTCTTTCTCACTGGGATTCAGATAGGTGGGATGCTGCAGTTCAGGATCTGTCATGACAGCAGCACCACAGCTGTCAGAGTCTCTTGTGCCTCCCATGTTCTTCTCGTGTAGGCTTCAGTTGCTTTCGCTCTTGGCGCGGCGGTCGGAGCCCCACAATTGCCATGAACCTCCGGCAGTACTGATCAAGGGACTACAGGAGGGACCCTTGAAGGGACCCTAGGGTCTATTTCGGGGCTCTTTGGCGGCTACTTAGGTATACAGGGACTATAAGGAATATATATATATATACATATATACATATATATATATATACATATACATATATATATATATACATATATATATATATATACATATAGATATATATGTATACATATATATATATATACATATATAGAAAAATGTAGGGGTTGTAGGGGTCCCTTCTAGGGGTCCCTCCTTTCTCAACCCTTAAGCGCCAAGGGGTGCTTATGAGCATGTATGCGCGTTTGACGTGGTCCCCTGGTGCTGTTTTGTCCTCGCGCCGCCCTCAGAAGTAGGGACGGCAGCTATCCAAAGTAGGTATTATCGCCTTTGTCATCGTTGGGCTTGCGTTGAATTCCCTCGGTTGCATTTTGGTGTTTACGTTGGTCACCCCTTAAACTGAGGAGGGAGTGACATCCATATCAAGCTGCTAAGGCCGGAATCCTTGAAGCTGGGAAAGGCAGGGCGCGCTGAATGCTTTCCTAGGCTTTGGGTATATTGCACATTAAAATTTTCCTTGTTTGGGTGTAAAAGTTGGATGTATGAGGGACATAAGATATAGATATTTGTGAAACGGGTTTAGAGGCCGACCGAGTTTCCCAACTTTGCACACATGAGCAGCATGGGCAGACCAATATACTTCCAGGCTTGCAAGATGGCGAATCGGAGTCTCGAGAGCTCATCCCTTGGACTGGAGACGACGTAAGACCGCGGCACAGCCTCATGAGGTAGGGTTTAGGGTTTAGGGTTTGGGGTTGAGGGTTTAGGGTTTAGGGTTTAGGGTATCACACTGCAACACCAAGGCACCTCCCAGCTCCAACACCGACTGTGCCCGCACGGGCGCCTGGTGAAGGCTGGGGTCTGCCAGTCTGCAAGTGTCAAGGGAACATTTCGGGGCTTTCCAAAAATCGGGGTACCCTGTTTTGGGGGTCCCTTTAAGGGGTTTCAGAGTTGTATTTGGGGTATAATGGGGTACCCCGATTTTTGGGACCCATTTCTGCTCACACATCGGTCTTGGCCCGGGCTGAGGCATTGCAAGCTCCCATGCTTGCGCCGTCCCTTGCAGCAAAGCATGGGACTGCCCTTGCACGGCCATCCGCATGCATGCTGCTTTGAAACCAAGCTCTCAGGAACTTGGCCTGCCGCGCAGACTGTCAGTGCTTCAGGTGCTAGAGGACACTTGAATGACCCTACACCCTAAACCCTAAACCAGTGTCCAAATCTCGCACATTCTGAGGAGCTGACCGACGACGAGGCCGTGTTTTGTGGGCCATACTCCGAGCCAGGGGCCCTCAGCCATCTCAGCTTTCAACAATCCCCGTGTTTCCGTGCTTCCTGAGCATCACGCGGGCATCACGGGGTTTTTTGTGAGGTCGGATGACGAAGCGCTTCCATCCGAGCTCTACTTTCTTCAGGCCTTCCAGCTGCATCCCTTAATAGAGAAGCCCTTAGGTTTCTACTTGAGATGCAAACTCCTCCATTTTTCTTTCCGCGCAGCTTCCGCATTTCTTCCGCTAGGCGACAACAGAAATTCCCCTTACTGTAATCTGGTAATCTGGGGCAAATGAAGGGCCAGGAAACCCTAAACCCTAAACCCTAAACCTTAAACGGAGCCGCAGGAACTCAAATGATCCGGATCCCCGAGCTAAAGTTGCATGGCAGAAGCATAATTCCCTGTGAGGTCTGGACTGTTGCTCATAAACCCTAAACCCTAAACCCTAAACCCCTATTAAGGACTTGCTTCTGGTGATGATGACCTTGTTGTTCGTTTTGTCTTTGTGGGGTGTGGGAGGCGGGGCTCAGGGGGGGTGGAGGGGTTAATCTGGAGTTGCCATTCCCTCCCCAGTTCGTGCTGCTGTGTGCTCACACACATCTTTGTTGCCCATGCCAAGTCCTGAGCTGCGGTGTAGGCATGGGCACTGGGACCATTTCAAGAGTCCACTTTGCCAGCAACCCAAGCTTCCAGTGCCGTGAGTTGGGATGTTTCCCCTTATACTAACAGTCTCAATAGGGTTTAGGGTTTAGGGTTTAGGGATTACAATAGGGGGTGCGATAATCCCTATTCAGGACTGTCAGGAACTGTTAGTATAGAGGGGGAACCTCCCAAGCCGTGAGCATAGACTGCCTTGGGAGCTGACCAGCTGTGCTGAGGAGTCGACGCGAGCGTAGAGAGGAGGTAGGGAGCAGCCCTGTTGTTGTGTGTGCACATGTATGTATATGTATATATATATATGTATATCTATATATATATGTGGCATGGACCTTTAGGGTCTATTTGGCACGCCCCTTTGTTTACTATTTACAAAACTTCTTGAAAGTAGTAGTGGTAGCAGTAGTAGTAGTAGGAGTAGTAGGAGTAGGAGTAGTAGTAGTAGTAGTAGTAGTAGTAGTAGTAGTAGTAGTAGTAGTAGTAGTAGTAGTAGTAGTAGTAGGAGTAGGAGTAGTAGTAGTAGTAGTAGTAGTAGTAGTAGTAGTAGTAGTAGTAGTAGTAGTAGTAGTAGTAGTAGCAGTAAATGTAGATCCAGCCGGCCAACAGCCAGACTTAGGCAAGCACCCTCGCTTCGTGTTTCCTGTGACTTGGTAGGGTCCAGAGGTTTGTCGTATGTCCCCTCCCTTCGTCCCTTCGTGTTGTAAGGGTTTTGTAAGGGCTTTGGAGGTTTGTGTGCTTCCCCTTTCTCGTTCTTATAGGTTTTGGGGGAGCATCAAAATGATTATCATATATGATGTGTTTCCGTGCTCGTATTATGAGGGCTAGTGCCTGCCCTAGAGGTTTGTCGTATGTCCCCCCGCTTCGTGTTCCTGTGATTTGGTAGGGGGCTAAAGGTTTGTCGTGTGTCCCCTCCCTTCGTCCCTTCGTGTTGTAAGGGTTTTGGGAGGGTCCTGGAGGTTTGTCGTATGTCCCCTTTGTTCGTGCTTGTAGGGTCTGGGGAGTGTGTAGATGATAATCACATATCATGTGCTTCCGTGCTCGTATTATGAGGGGCTAGTGATTGGCCTGGAGGTTTGTCAGATGACGCCCCCGCTTCGTGATCCTGTGATTTGGTAGGGGCCTAAAGGTTTGTAGTGTGTCGCCTCCCTTCATTCCTTCCTATTGTAAGGGTTCTGTGAGGGCCCTGGAGGTTTGTCGTATGTCCCCTTTCTTCTTGCTTGTAGGGTTTGGGGAGCATCTAGATGATAGAGGTTTGTCGTACGTCGTCTCCCTTCGTCCCTTCGTGTTGTAAGGGTTTTGTGAGGGCCCTGAAGGTCTAGGGCAGTTACTAGCGCCTCATAGTACGAGCACGGAAGCAAATGATAATGACAATCATCTAGACGCTGCCCAAATCCTACAAGCACGAAGAAAGGGACATACGGCAAATTTGCAGGGCCCTCACAAAACCCTTACAACAAGAAGGGACGAAGGAAGGGCACATACGACAAACCTCTAGGACCCTCACGAAACCCTTACAACACGAAGGGACGAAGGGATTGTATCTAATTTCGTATATGGTAAAATGACATACGACAAATCTCCAGGACCCTAGCAAATGACATGAACACGAAGCAGGGAGACATAAAACAAACCTCTAGGGCAGTCACTAGCCCCTCATAATACGAGCACGGAAGCAAATCATATATGATAATCATCTAGACGCTCCCCACGCCCTACAAGCACGAAGAAAGGAGACATACGATAAATCTTCCAGGTCCAACAAAACCCTTGCAACTCAAAGGGACGAAGGGAGGGGGCACACGACAAAGCTCTTTAGGCCCCTACCACATCGCAGGAACAGAAAGCGGCGGGACATACGACAAACCTCTATGACAAACACCAGCCCCTCATAATACGAGCACGGAAGCAAATGATATATGACAGTTTTCTAGAAGATCCCCAAACCCTCTAAGAAGAAAGAAAGGTGACATACGACAAACCTTCCCCCAACAAAGCAATTTCAACACGAAGGGACGAAAGGAGGGGACATTCGACAAGTCTCTGGCCCCTACCAAATCTCAGGAACACGAAGCGTGGGGACATACGACAAATCTCCAAGGGCCCTCAGAAAAACTTTATCAGCCTTACAACACGAAAGGACGAAGGCAGGGGACATACGACAAACCTGTAGGCCCCTACTACATCACAGGAACAAGGAAGCGGGGGGGGGGGGGCATACGACAAACCCCTAGGGCAGTCACTAGCCAGTTATATGTCAGTCGTCTAGACGCTCCCCAAACCCTACAAGTGAGAAGAAAGGGGACACACGGCAAATTTGCAGGGCTCTCACAAAAACCCTTGCAACACGAAAGGACGAAGCGAGGGAACGTATGACAAACCTCTAAGCCCCTACCAAATCACAGGACCAAGGAAACGGGGGGGACAAATGACAAACCTCTAGGACAGCCACTAGCCCCTCATAGTTTGAGCACGGAAGCAAATCATATATGACGATCATCTAGACTCTAGACGCTCCCCCAAACCCTACAAGCTCGAAGAAAGTGGATATACGACTAGCCTCCAGGGCCCTCACAAAACCCTTACCACCCATACAACGCGAAGGGACGAAGGAAGGGGACATACGACAAACCTCTAGGGCAGTCAGTAACCCCACATAGTACGAGCACGGAAGCAAATGATGTATGGTAATCATCTCGACGCTCCTCAAACTCTCCAAGCACGAAGAAAGGGGACACACGACAAACCTTCAAGGCCCAACAAAACCCCTACAACACGAAGGGCGAAAGGAGGGGACATACGACAAAGCTCTAAGCCCCTACCAAATCTCAGGAACAGGAATCGGGGGGACATACGACAAACCTCTAGGGCAATCACTAGCCCCTCACAATACGAGCACGGAATCAAATTATATGTCAGTCGTCTAGACGCTCCCCAAACCCTACAAGTGAGAAGAAAGGGGACACACGGCAAATTTGCAGGGCTCTCACAAAACCCTTGCAACACGAAAGGACGAAGCGAGGGAACGTATGACAAACCTCTAAGCCCCTACCAAATCACAGGACCAAGGAAACGGGGGGGACAAATGACAAACCTCTAGGACAGCCACTAGCCCCTCATAGTTTGAGCACGGAAGCAAATCATATATGACGATCATCTAGACTCTAGACGCTCCCCCCAAACCCTACAAGCTCGAAGAAAGTGGATATACGACTAGCCTCCAGGGCCCTCACAAAACCCTTACCACCCATACAACGCGAAGGGACGAAGGAAGGGGACATACGACAAACCTCTAGGGCAGTCACTAACCCCACATAGTACGAGCACGGAAGCAAATGATGTATGGTAATCATCTCGACACTCCTCAATTCTCCAAGCTCGAAGAAAGGGGACACACGACAAACCTTCAAGGCCCAACAAACCCTACAACACGAAGGGGCGAAAGGAGGGGACATACGACAAAGCTCTAGGCCCCTACCAAAGCTCAGGAACAGGAATCGGGGGGACATACGACAAACCTCTAGGGCGATCACTAGCCCCTCACAATACGAGCGCGGAATCGATATATATATATATATATATATCAGTCGTCTAGGCTCCCCAAACCCTACAAGCACGAAGAAAGGGGACACACGCAAACATCCCACGAAGGAACGAAGGGAGAGGAATTACGACAAACCTCTAGACCCCTACCAAATCATAGGAATACGAAGCGGGGGGGCACACGAGAAATCTTTAGGGCAATCAATACCCTCATAGCGACTGCGGAAGCAAATGATATATGATAATCATCTAGACACTCCCCAAACCCTGCAAGCACGAACAAAGGGGACATACGAAAAACCTCCAGAGCGCTCACGAAACCCTTACAACACGAAGGGACGAAGGGAGGGGACAAAAGATAAACCTCTAGGCCCTTCCAACTCACAGGAACACGAAGCAGGGGGGCATACGACAAACCTCTAGGGCAGTCAATAGCCCTCACAATACGACCACAGAAGCAAATGTCTTATGACAATCATCTAGATGCCAAGAAAGGGGACACACGACAAACCTGTAGGCCCCTACTACATCACAGGAACAAGCGGAGGGCATACGACAAACCTCTAGGGCAGTCACTAGCCCCGCACAATACGAGCCCGGAATCAAATTACATATGTCAGTCGTCTAGACGCTCCCCAAACCCTACAAGCAAGAAGAAAAGGGACATACGGCAAATTTGCCGGGCTCTCACAAAACCCTTGCAACACGAAAGGACGAAGCGAGGGAACGTATGACAAACCTCTAAGCCCCTACCAAATCACAGGACCAAGGAAACGGGGGGGACAAATGACAAACCTCTATGACAGTCACTAGCCCCTCATAGTTTGAGCACGGAAGCAAATCATATATGACGATCATCTAGACTCTAGACGCTCCCCCCCAAACCCTACAAGCTCGAAGAAAGTGGATATACGACTAGCCTCCAGGGCCCTCACAAAACCCTTACCACCCATACAACGCGAAGGGACGAAGGAAGGGGACATACGACAAACCTCTAGGGCAGTCACTAACCCCACATAGTACGAGCACGGAAGCAAATGATGTATGGTAGTCATCTCGACGCTCCTCAAACTCTCCAAGCACGAAGAAAGGGGACACACGACAAGCCTTCAAGGCCCAACAAAACCCCTACAACACGAAGGGGCGAAAGGAGGGGACATACGACAAAGCTCTAGGCCCCTACCAAATCTCAGGAACAGGAAATGGGGGGGACATACGACAAACCTCTAGGGCGATCACTAGCCCCTCACAATACGAGCGCGGAATCGAATTATATATATATATATCAGTCGTCTAGGCTCCCCAAACCCTACAAGCACGAAGAAAGGGGACACACGCAAACATCCCACGAAGGAACGAAGGGAGAGGAATTACGACAAACCTCTAGACCCCTACCAAATCACAGGAATACGAAGCGGGGGGGGCACACGAGAAATCTTTAGGGCAATCAATACCCTCATAGCGACTGCGGAAGCAAATGATATATGATAATCATCTAGACACTCCCTCAACCCTACAAGCACGAACAAAGGGGACATATGAAAAACCTCCAGAGCGCTCACGAAACCCTTACAATACGAAGGGACGAAGGGAGGGGACAAAAGATAAACCTCTAGGCCCCTCCCAACTCACAGGAACACGAAGCAGGGGGGCATACGACAAACCTCTAGGGCGGTCAATAGCCCTCATAATACGACCACGGAAGCAAATGACTTATGATGACAATCATCTAGACGCCAAGAAAGGGGACATACGACAAACCTCCAAGGCCGAATGCAACCCTCACAACACGAAGGGACGAAGGGAGGGGACATATGACAAGCCTCTGGCCCCTACCAAATCTCAGGAACACGAAGCGGGGGAATATACAACAAACCTCTAGGGCAGCCACTAGCCCCTCATAGTACGAGCGCGGAAGGAATGATTTTTGACAATTATCTAGACAATCCCCAAACCCTACAAGCACGAAGAAATCGGACATGCGACAAACCTCCGGGGCCCTCACAAAACCCTTACAACACGAACGAAGAAAACAACTCATACAAACCTCTGGGCCCCTACCAAATCACAACAACACGAAGCGGGGGGACATACGACTAACCTCTAGGGCAGTCACTAACCCCTCAAGATGGGGGGTGAAAGGGATTATGGGAGATGATGGGGAATGATGATGGGGGATGATGGGGGATGATGCGGGATGATGGGAGATGATGGGGGATGATGGGGAATGATGGGGGATGACGCGGGATGAGAGACATGATGGGGCATGATAGGGGCTGATCGGGGACGATGATGGGGGCCTGATGGGGGATGATGGTGGATGATGGGGGGGTGAAAGGGATTATGAGAGATGACGGGGAATGATGATGGGAGATGATGGGGGATGATTGGGGGATGATGGGGCATGATGGGGGATGAGAGAAACGATGGGAGATGATGCGGGGTGATGTGGGATGGGCAATGAGCGGGTATGTCTGAAATCCTGGAAAAGACAAATCCCGGGGTTTGATTTTGAAGGGTTTTAATTCTTTTTCGGCATCTTAACTTTTTATGAACTCCTTACACCATCAAATCCGGTATTTGATTTTTGTTAAGGGTTTCAAGGATATTACCCTAAACCCTAAACCCTAAACCCTAAACCCTAAACCCTAAACCCTAAACCCTAAACCCTAAACCCTAAACCCTAAACCGAACCCCGGGATTTAGTTCTTTAAGGATTTCAATGATTTTTTGGGCATTTTAAATTTCATGAAATCCTTGAAAAATTAAATCCCGGGATTTAGTTTTTCAAGGATTTCAAGGATTTCATAAACTTTAAATACCGGAGCTCCTGCAAAAGCAAACGCCCCCCTCCCCACTCAGAGTACGGGAAGACCACGCGGATTTTAAAATTTATGAAATCCTTGAAATCCTTGAAAAATCAAATCCCGGGATTTAATTTTTCAAGGATTTCATAAAATTTAAAATGCCCAAAAAAGCCTTGAAATCCTTAAAATATTAAATCCCGGGATTTGATTTTTTAAGGATTTCAAGGATTTTTGGGGCATTTTAAATTTTATGAAATCCTTGAAAAATTAAATCCCGGGATTTGATTTTTCAAGGATTTCAAGGACTTCATAAAATTTAAATACCGGAACTCCTGCAAAAGCAAACCCCCCCCCTCCCCTCTCAGAGTACGGGAAGACCACGCGGATTTTAAAATTTATGAAATCCTTGAAATCCTTGAAAAATCAAATCCCGGGATTTGATTTTTCAAGGATTTCATGAAATTTAAAATGCCCAAAAAATCCTTGAAATCCTTAAAAAAATCAAATCCCGGGATTTAATATTTTAAGGATTTCAAGGATTTTTTGGGCATTTTCAATTTCATGAAATCCTTGAAAAATTAAATCCCGGGATTTAATTTTTCAAGGATTTCAAGGATTTCATAAAATTTAAATACCGGAACTCCTGCAAAAGCAAACCCCCCCCTCCCCACTCAGAGTACGGGAAGACCACGCGGATTTTAAAATTTATGAAATCCTTGAAATCCTTGAAAAATCAAATCCCGGGATTTGATTTTTCAAGGATTTCATAAAATTTAAAATGCCAAAAAAACCCTTGAAATCCTTAAAATATTAAATCCCGGGATTTGATTTTTTAAGGATTTCAAGGATTTTTTGGGCATTTTAAATTTCATGAAATCCTTGAAAAATTAAATCCCGGGATTTAATTTTTCAAGGATTTCAAGGATTTCATAAAATTTAAATACCGGAACTCCTGCAAAAGCAAACCCCCCCCCTCCCCACTCAGAGTACGGGAAGACCACGCGGATTTTAAAATTTATGAAATCCTTGAAATCCTTGAAAAATCAAATCCCGGGATTTAATTTTTCAAGGATTTCATAAAATTTAAAATGCCCAAAAAATCCTTGAAATCCTTAAAATATTAAATCCCGGGATTTGATTTTTTAAGGATTTCAAGGATTTTTTGGGCATTTTAAATTTTATGAAATCCTTGAAAAATTAAATCCCGGGATTTGATTTTTCAAGGGTTTCAAGGACTTCATAAAATTTAAATACCGGAACTCCTGCAAAAGCAAACCCCCCCCCCTCCCCTCTCAGAGTACGGGAAGACCACGCGGATTTTAAAATTTATGAAATCCTTGAAATCCTTGAAAAATTAAATCCCGGGATTTGATTTTTCAAGGATTTCATGAAATTTAAAATGCCCAAAAAACCCTTGAAATCCTTAAAATATTAAATCCCGGGATTTGATTTTTTAAGGATTTCAAGGATTTTTTGGGCATTTTAAATTTCATGAAATCCTTGAAAAATTAAATCCCGGGATTTAATTTTTCAAGGATTTCAAGGATTTCATAAAATTTAAATACCGGAACTCCTGCAAAAGCAAACCCCCCCCTCCCCACTCAGAGTACGGGAAGACCACGCGGATTTTAAAATTTATGAAATCCTTGAAATCCTTGAAAAATTCAAATCCCGGGATTTGATTTTTCAAGGATTTCATAAAATTTAAAATGCCAAAAAACCCTTGAAATCCTTAAAATATTAAATCCCGGGATTTGATTTTTTAAGGATTTCAAGGATTTTTTGGGCATTTTAAATTTCATGAAATCCTTGAAAAATTAAATCCCGGGATTTAATTTTTCAAGGATTTCAAGGATTTCATAAAATTTAAATACCGGAACTCCTGCAAAAGCAAACCCCCCCCCTCCCCACTCAGAGTACGGGAAGACCACGCGGATTTTAAAATTTATGAAATCCTTGAAATCCTTGAAAAATCAAATCCCGGGATTTAATTTTTCAAGGATTTCATAAAATTTAAAATGCCCAAAAAATCCTTGAAATCCTTAAAATATTAAATCCCGGGATTTGATTTTTTAAGGATTTCAAGGATTTTTTGGGCATTTTAAATTTATGAAATCCTTGAAAAATTAAATCCCGGGATTTGATTTTTCAAGGGTTTCAAGGACTTCATAAAATTTAAATACCGGAACTCCTGCAAAAGCAAACCCCCCCCCCTCCCCTCTCAGAGTACGGGAAGACCACGCGGATTTTAAAATTTATGAAATCCTTGAAATCCTTGAAAAATTAAATCCCGGGATTTGATTTTTCAAGGATTTCATAAAATTTAAAATGCCAAAAAAACCCTTGAAATCCTTAAAATATTAAATCCCGGGATTTATTTTTTAAGGATTTCAAGGATTTTTTGGGCATTTTAAATTTCATGAAATCCTTGAAAAATTAAATCCCGGGATTTAATTTTTCAAGGATTTCAAGGATTTCATAAAATTTAAATACCGGAACTCCTGCAAAAGCAAACCCCCCCCTCCCCACTCAGAGTACGGGAAGACCACGCGGATTTTAAAATTTATGAAATCCTTGAAATCCTTGAAAAATTAAATCCCGGGATTTGATTTTTCAAGGATTTCATAAAATTTAAAATGCCCAAAAAATCCTTGAAATCCTTAAAAAAATCAAATCCCGGGATTTAATATTTTAAGGATTTCAAGGATTTTTTGGGCATTTTAAATTTCATGAAATCCTTGAAAAATTAAATCCCGGGATTTAATTTTTCAAGGATTTCAAGGATTTCATAAAATTTAAATACCGGAACTCCTGCAAAAGCAAACCCCCCCCTCCCCACTCAGAGTACGGGAAGACCACGCGGATTTTAAAATTTATGAAATCCTTGAAATCCTTGAAAAATCAAATCCCGGGATTTAATTTTTCAAGGATTTCATGAAATTTAAAATGCCCAAAAAATCCTTGAAATCCTTAAAATATTAAATCCCGGGATTTGATTTTTTTAAGGATTTCAAGGATATTTTTTGGGCATTTTAAATTTCATGAAATCCTTGAAAAAGCAAATCCCGGGATTTAATTTTTCAAGGATTTCAAGGATTTCATAAATTTTAAAATCCGCGTGGTCTTCCCCGTACTCTGAGTGGGGAGGGGGGCGGTTTGCTTTTGCAGGAGTTCCGGTATTTAAATTTTATGAAATCCTTGAAATCCTTGAAAAATTAAATCCCGGGATTTGATTTTTCAAGGGTTTCATAAAATTTAAAATGCCCAAAAAATCCTTGAAATCCTTAAAAAATCAAATCCCGGGATTTGATTTTTTTAAGGATTTCAAGGATTTTTTGGGCATTTTAAATTTCATGAAATCCTTGAAAATCAAATCTAGGGATTTCCCCGGCGGCAAAAGAGGCGTGCCAAATAGACCCTAAAGGTCCTACGTACGTAATACTCTACTTAGATAGCCAATAAGAGAACTTCAAACTTTTTGGCCTTAGGTACTTTGGTTTATCTTAGAAAGTTTGAACTTTTTTGGGCCCGACTATTGGAGAAGAGAGTCTTACATCAAGCTAGGGATCCTGATCATAAGGGACATCTTGAAGTCTAGTGACCCCCCTTATACAAGACCTTCTATAGAAAGCCTACAGCCCTGCCGAAAACACCAGGATGAAGCGCAACGAAGAGACCCCTGATTGGGCTGTAGTGAATGACGGGACATTGGAGCTTCCGTGCTGTAGAAACAGCTGGGCCCACCGTAGGGATCCAAGAATCTCCTGCCCAAACGACCCTAAGCCATTAGAATGATTTTCGGATGTTACACGGTCGCTAAAGTGTTTGAAATAATTCAGGTTGTAAAATGATCCATCTCTCTCTCTCTCTCCCCGTCTCTCCCTCTCTCGCTCTCTCTCTCTCTCTCTCTCTCTCTCTCTCTCTCTTTCTCGCAGCATCGCAGATACACAGGACCTTCCATACTCCATTCGTGTGTGAAAATGGAGAGAAGGTGGGGAGGTGTCGGCAAATCGCACACGCTGAACAACAAATCCCAGAGACACGAGCTCGATACAGCTTGCTAGGCTAGGTAATACCAAATCCTAAACCCTAAACCCTAAACCCTAAACCCTAAAACCAAACCCTGAGCCCTACAACCTGACCCTAGACCCTGATCTCGAAGACCGTAAACCCTCCGGCCTCCTAAACCCTAAACCCTAAACCCTAAACCCTAAACCCTAAACCAGAAACACCTACCGAACTCAAAGTCCTTGGTGCTGAGTGTTTTCTGGAGTGAGGGGGGAGGTGGGGGGTTCAGGGGTAGGCGGTTCGGAGCTTTAGGCGTTAGAGGGTTTAGGGCTTTAGGCTTTCAGGGGCTTCAGGGGTTGAGGAGTTAGGGTTCTATCTGGCCTTTCAATTTCCAATCCACGTCGGAAGGGCAAGCAGATGCTTTCAGTGGAAAGTAGCCGTCGCGATATCTTCCGCTGACTCCGCTATGCTGAAATGTATCCATCGAGAGAACCCGCTCTAAAACCTGAAACGCGACTCCTGCTCTTGGATTCTGGAAATTCGAAACACTCACACAGCAGAAGGTAAGATTCCTGAAAGTGCATCGGGGCATCCACACAACCCCAAAACGGGTTCTAGGCCCCAACATCTCAGAACCTCCAGACCATTGCCCCCAACTTCGCAACGCTCCCTTTTGGAAGGTTTGGGGCCCCTTTTCTTCAGACGATGCTGTGGATCATAGAGGGTCTCCTCTTCGGGGTATTGGAGTCTCGGGGCAACCCTGGGAACTACGAGCAATTGCTGAAGTGGTGCTTGGACGTTCCTGGTGTTTAGGGTTTAGGGTTTAGGGTTTAGGGTTTTTATGGTGTACCTAAATGACTTAAAGTCTACCAAGTTTTAATGGGTTGGATTGATGATGAAAACTGCTGCAAGTAGCCCCCGCCAGCCTTTGTTTCCGCACCAGGCGAAGTCTAACTTGGCATGCCCTCTTCCATGGTCATCTTCCATTCCTGCAAGAACTGCAGGAAATACTCGAAGCCCTCGTCGCATCGGAGCCCATCTGTGGCTGATTCCATACCGTCAGGACATGCTGGCGCACGCAACCAATAAGACTCCGTCTTAAAACGGTACTTGGCGAGGAAGGCCTTGCTCATCTCGATCACTCTGGCGTAAGTATTTGTGTAAGAGCCGTTAAAGTCGAACAGAGTCTGTTGCACCGTCGGACAATCGTCAAGTTGCAGGGCATTGAAGCAGTGCTCCTGATAAGGGAACATGTTGAATCCATCTTTCCAGCCGTAAGCACCTGCGTAGGTCATGTTTCCGAGGATCTCCAAGGCCTCTTTGCGGAAAGTGCGGCTTTTGATTGTGATGTTCCCAGTGTCCTGGGTGACGCAGCACTGAGTCCACTTCGACTGGTCGCCCGACACCTGTGACTGCAACGCTGCGCTTCCCTGCTCAGCTTCTTGTGCCTGCCGCAGGGCACAGAGGAGTACAGGAACCAGGGAACACATAAGGATGCGACTTGTTGGCGACATAGCGATGGACTTGGCAGCAGAACAAGAGATATGGCTGTGGATGAGCTGCAACAGCTGCAGCAGACCGGCAGGAAAGCTTTCATCTACTGTATGAGTAGAACCGCACAGCCCTTTCACGGTAAATTATGTTCTCTATATGGAACCAGTAACCCTACATGCTGGCAGACAGCGCTGTAAACAGTGATTAGGTTCAGGTTCTAGGGCCCTGAAGTCAACCCTAAATCCTAAACCCTAAACCTTGGGGCCCAGTTTACTAGGGATCTCAGCCCCAAAAGCCCCGAAAGCCCTCCAATAGCGCCTTCTCGAGGGCACCGGCAGCGGGATCGGGGGAACCTGAAAACATCTAAGGGTGGGTCAGGACCGAGCAAGGGTTTAGGGTTTAGGGTTTAGGGTTTAGGGGTTAGGGTTTAGGGTTTAGGGTTTAGGGTTTAGGGTTTAGGGTTTAGGGTTTAGGGTTTAGGGTTTAGGGTTTAGGGTTTAGGGTTTAGGGTCTCAGGACTGAGCAGGGGTCTTAGAACCTTAGTAACATGTTTAATATTCCCTTGGGGTTTAGTATTTAAAAAAGTACCAAATACATAAGGGGCTATAGACAAATCAGTAGGCTTCAAACCGGAACGATCCCAGCACAGATGTGAAGGTCGAGCCCAAAAGTGCACCCACAGGCCCTCCAAAAACGAGGGGAGGGTTTAGGGTTTAGGGTTTAGGGTGTAGGGTTTAGGGTTTAGGGTTTAGGGTTTTAGGGTTTAGGGTTTAGGGTTTTGGGGGGTTTTGGGGTGAAGTGGTGTAGGGGTGAAGGGGTGCAGGGTGTAGGATTGAGAGTGTAGGGGTTTAGGGTTTAGGGTCCTAAACCCTGAACCCTAAACCTAAACTCTAAACCCTGGGATTCTTTGGAGCAGAAATCCATACTTCTTCTTACAAAGCTGCTCTGGCATTTTGGGTCTCTGGGAGGTTGCAGGCTACCGGATAAGGGTCGAAGGCTTCAGGGTTTAAGGTGTTGGGAATCCAGGGAAGGTGGGTGTTGATCTACAATGAATCATGAGCATGCAGCAACCCAAAGCCCAAAGCCCTGAGACCCACATGCCTTGATAAGCGGGTCTAGGGTTTGATGTTGTATCCTGATGAGTGTGCTCCCCCGGAATTGTGAGAAAAAATCCGAAAATCATTCGGCGGGGTATATTTGAGGAGGTCCCCCGGCATTGTGAAAAAATCGGGCGATGCAAAATTTCGGCGAGGCTGTTGAATAGAGTTGTTGTCTAGAAATCGCTTCTGAACTGAGCCTGGGAACCAAGTCTGAGCCTGAGCAAAGGGTTAAAGCCTGAAGCCTTGAGGCCTGAGGTTGTCGGGCCGTGAAACCTTAAGTCTCCAGGCCAGCCCCAAAACTAACATGTCCTTATAACATTCTGTTGTGCCGAGGCCAAGCAATCAAATTTCAAAGGGGTGGTCCAGCAGCTGCCCGAATGCCGTATAATATTAAACCGTTTGCTCCCCCGGAACTATTGTTTCATTTTTTTTCCGGGCTGGCTTGGTTGGCATAGACGGATCTCACATGAGTCAGCAGACCACATTACTGGGGTTGAGGGTTTAGGGTAGGGTTTCAGGTTTAGGTTTAGGCTTTAGGGATCCACGAACGGGGTCAACAAGAGCTAACGACTCTTAAGCTCTATTCAACCAGTACCCCATATCCTGAAGCACGAAGACCCTAAGCTGCCACTGTAAAACCTTACGACACCTGAAGCTCTCATTCTAAAACCCTACAGCCCAGACCTAAACCCGAAATTACTATAGGCACAAGAAAACCGCACAAACTGAGTCCGAGGCCGTCTTTAACCTCGGGGCTAGTGATAGTGGAGAGCTGTCCTCGACATCTCACTCCAAAAACAGGTGGCGAGTAGGGCTTAAAGCTCAGGGCTTTAGGGCTTGGGGGTCTCGGGTTTAGGGCTAAGGGCTGTATAGGGCCGGTTTAGGGCTTTGTTGAAACAGGCTCCTTGGTCCCTAAACCCTAAACCCTAAACCCTAAACCCTAAACCCTAAACCCTAAACCCTAAACCCTAAACCCTAAACCCTAAACCCTAAACCCTAAACCCTAAACCCTAACCCTAAACCCTAAACCTTAAACCCAAAACCCAAAACCCTAAACCCTAAACCCTAAACCCTAAACCCTAACCCTAAACCCTAAACCTTAAACCCAAAACCCAAAACCCTAAACCCAAGCCCTTATTGTCGCCTCAACCGTCAACCCAACGTCCGCAATAAAGCTGGCTGAGCTTAATCCCCTAAAACCCTAAACCCTCGACCTACCCCCCAATATTGCATACCCCCTAAGTACTGTCATATAACTATCATAGTAGAATTTAATGTTGGGGGGGGGGGGGGGTAGGGGGAATTCAATTAGGGGGGAAGGGATTCGCCGATCCTTCAGCCACGAAAAGGCCCTTCAAAAGATCTGGAAGATTCGGGAACAGACAGCCCGTTTGGCTGCCCAAACCCTAAACCCTCAACCTCGGTTTGGGATTAGGGTTAAGGGTTAAGGGTTTAGGGTTAAGGGTTTAGGGTTTAGGGCTTAGGGCTTGGGGTTTAGATTCAGGGTTTCGGGCAAGAGGGGCAACTCCGCAGAACGCCCCCTCCTCTCCCCTGTCAAGGCCTTCAAGCCTAAACCCCTCGACCCTAGACCCTAGACCCTAAACCCTAAACCCTAAACCCCAAACCCTAAACCCTAAACCCTAAACCCTACACCCCAAAACCCTAAACCCTAAACCCTAAACCCTAAACCCTAAGTCACAGCAGTCGGAGCTACTCAAAGGGGAGAGGAGGGCCTCCTCGTCAGTCAGGAAGGAGTGGGCTGCATCGGCCTCAGCACCCGCACAAAGTAGAGTTTAGGGTTTGTTCAGGGTTTAGGGTTTAGGGTTTAGGGTTTAGGGTTTAGGGTTTAGGGTTTAGGGTTTAGGGTTTAGGGTTTAGGGTTTAGGGTTTAGGGTTTAGGGTTTCTGACATCTACACCCTCCCCCCTCCTTCGCCACCAGCTAGGGACCTAAGACTGACTGTATAGTCATGCTTCAGACCTGCTCTTTGGCTGGAGGAGGTTTGCCCCACACGGATGCTCCGCATTTCTCATCCCCACGAATTTTTTAAGACTCTGATGCCCTGCAACGGGCCCTGCAAATCCAAATAATCCCATAAACCCTAGAACCCCGATAAACCCCAGAAATCCTATAACCCCAGAACTCAACTATCCCTATAATCCCTTGAACCCCTATAGACCCTAGAAACTGCTTCAGGCCCGGACGGAACCGGCTGCAGGGACTGGCAGCGGCCTGTTGTCGGAGACATGGTGTCGGATGGAGGAACAAACGACTGAGCCCCGCTAACACCTTCTCTCTCTCTCTCTCTCCCTCTCCCTCTCCCTCTCCCTCTCTCTAACATATACCACCCTTATGTTTGCAGATATTGTACATGTATGAATATGTACATACATTGCAAAACCACATGAACAAATAAAAATCTACATGTATGCGTGAGCATATATACTTGTGCAAAACCCTCAAAGTCCCCACCCTAAACCCGAAACCCGAAACCCGAAACCCTAAACCCTAAACCCTAAACCCTAAACCCACCAAGCCTGGGCCTCGCGGGAAGACGCCGCGTATCTGCCAGGTCGAGGTGCCAGGATGGGCTATTCGACCCTATTGACCCCCTGAAAAAGGGCCCTTTGTACCCCTAAACCCTAAACCCTAAACCCTAAACCCTAAACCCTAAACCCTAAACCCTAAACCCTAAACCCTCACGGGGAAGCAAGCGAAGCAAGGATACCCGGGTACCGAAATGATTACCGTTCAGTTTTTCATGACAACATGGAACGGAACAAAAGCTCAAGGCTCAGGCGTACGAAGTTAAGGTTGTTTGCAACTCACGCATTATTGCGGGTTTCAAGAGGCTTCTGCTTGAAGAGACCATGCCTCGCGACTCTTCTTCGTCGGCAGTTAGCGGCCTTAGGCCAGGTTTGTCTAAATTCAACCCTAAAGTAGGATGGCCCTTAAAACACTCTGAAGAAAAATTCCTGTCTATAATCCTCTTAAACCCAAAAAAGTAACATGTCCCAAGGTCCTACCGAGCAAACTATGGGTTTGGAGTCCCAATGCGCCCAAGCCCTGACGCACCTTCTGCTGAAGCTGTTATCCAAGGCCCCTCCAGACGCGGCAAAGCCTGACGCCTGAATGAATCCCTAGAACCCCCCCCCGTCCCAGGAAAACACAAAAAAAACACCTAACTCCTTACCCCCCTAGATCCCCACATCTCTCTCCCCGCCCCTCCCACAAAAGAAGAAACCACAACAAAATCAACGAGACGATGGCGAGGAAGCCACAGCCCCTAACACGACCTCAGACAAGTTTCAGGTTCAAGGGCTAGGAGGAGACCTGACCACTTGAAGGGCCACGAATGTAGGTAGTTTATACTTCATTTAGCAGACTAAACTAAACCCGAAACCCTAAACCCCGATATTGGGACAAAAATAGCTCCTGTATAGAGGTTCATGGGTACTTGAGGGGTTACAAGGAGCCGAAATTTGGTAGAACCATATTTAGCGCTGAACCCTAAACCCGAAACCCTAAACCCTACACCCTAAACCCTCAGCCCTAAACCCTAAACCCCAAACCCTAAACCCTACAAGTATCCATGAACCTTCAAGTAGACTGCAGGCCGGTGGCGTGTTCGGCGTGGACCTCCCAGCGAAGCTGGGTGTCCAACCCCCACTGTCCTTAGGCTTCGGGTTTAGGGTTTAGGGTTTAGGGTTTAGGGTTTAGGGTTTAGGGTTTAGGGTTTAGGGTTTAGGGTTTAGGGTTTAGGGTTTAGGGTTTAGGGTTTAGGCTTTGGGGTTTAGGCTTTAGGGTTGATTAGGGTGTAGGGTTTCGGGTTTGGGGTTTAGGGCTTAGGGTTTTCGGGTTCAAGGTTCAGGGCTTTTAGGGCTTAGGGTTCTCGCATGTCTCCCTCTCCCGTTCTCTTTCTCTTTCTCTTCATCTTTCTCTTTCTCTTTATCTTTATCTTTCTCTTTGTCTTTCTCTCTCTCTCTCTCTGTGTCTGTCTCTTTTTCTCTCTCTCTCTCTCTCTCTCTGTGTCTGTCTCTGCATGGGATCGCTTGTCGAAGCTCTCGACAAAACCTGGATAAGACGTTGCTTGGAAGCTTCTGTTGTCACTCTGATGCGGCATGATGCAAAGCGGGACATCCCAACCGAATTTAGGGTTCAGCCCCAAACCTGACGTCCGATGGCAGCTTATGGTTCAGCCTACGGTACATTTCGCATACTGAAAAGTTTTTAGGGTTTAGGGCTTAGGGTTTAGGGCCTCAGAAGAATCAGGAAGAATACTTCCACCAGAGGCGTCTGGTAGGCTTCGGGCCCAATCGCCGGCCTCCGGGCGCCGTGAGCCACATGCGGATGACCACCATGCGCTGCCCATCTTGGCCCAAGCCCTGCTGTTGGCCACAGACTGCGAGTGCATCTTCCAGGCATGTTGCCCAGTAGTAGCCGTACATGACTGCGAAGTGAAAGCTCTCACAAGTGCTGGCGTCCAGTTTTCCCACAAGAGGAAAGTAGCGTGAACTGTATTCACTCGATTGAAACTTTCAACCTTACACCCTCAACCCCAAACCCAAACCCTGTAAACCCCACAGCCACTGCCCCAAAAGCAGAGCCCGAAGCCACTAAAGCAGCAAGGGTCAGCACCCGCAATCCAAACCCCCATGAACTCCAAAAACTCTAAACCCCTAAATTCCAAAATCACTCAGCCCCGAATTTCCAAAACCCCCAAACCCTAAACCCTACACCCTACAGCACTCTAAACCCTGAAGCTTTACAAGCCTTTGACCGGAACCTGGACCCCTCCTATCATAAACCTCAACGCCCTTGCATAAGACGCTTCGCAACCTGTAGTGATCCTAAACCCTAAGCCCTTAACCCTAAACCCCACACCCCAAAGCCTGAACCCCCTAAACCCTAAAATTCAAACCCCAAACCCCAAACCCGAAACCCTAAACCCGAACTTTACAGCCCTGGAACGCCCCTAGCGAAGCCCCAGTAGAGCCCCAAGAGACCCTAAACCCTCAAACCCTAACCCTCAACCCTCAGCCCTAAGCCCTAAACCCTCAACCTTAAACCCTCAACCCTCAACCCTAAGCCCTAAACCCTCAACCCTAAACCCTCAACCCTCAACCCGAAACCCTAAACCCTAAACCCTCAACCCGAAACCCCCTAAGCTCCCCGAGAGCCCCCAGGGGATCCGGCCGAGGACAGGGAGCCCTTGGGTTGCGTGGCGCTCTCGTGCTCGGCCTGCTCCGTTTGGGGTTTAGGGTTTAGGGTTTAGGGCTAGGGTTTGGGGTTTAGGGTTTGGGGTTTAGGGTTTAGGGTTTAGGGTTTAGGGATTAGGGTTTAGGGTTTAGAAGTTTTTGGGGTTTAGGGCTTAGGGTTTCGGGTCTAGGGTTTAGAAGGATTTGGGGTTTCGGGTTTCGGAGATAGGGTTTAGACATGAAGGTACAGGGGCTTAGAGCGGAACCTGAACACCCTTGACGGCCCAGCCTTCGTGGAGTCTCAAGTCTCGAACCACACACCCCTAAACCCCAAACCCTAAACCCTAAACCCCAAACCCGAAACCCGAAACCCGAAACCCGAAACCCGAAACCCCAAACCCTAAACCCTAAACCCTAAACCCTAAACCCCAAACCCTAAACCCTAAACCCTAAACCTTAAACCCTAAACCCTAAACCCTACCTGAAGATCCTAGCGGCCGGAAATTCGTGTCCTTATGGCAAAATCTGGATTTTACCGTAGAAAGGCCGTATTTCGGTTTTTAAATGGTTTTTTGGGGTGTAGGCAAAGCGGCCATTTTTTAGGTTTAGCCTAATAATAGTCAAGCAAGTATCCTATTGCCTGTGTAAGGGAACTCGTTGGTGCGCGCGCTCCATATGTGAGTTCGAGGCTTGCGAGGCTACTTCTCTCTGAAGCCCAAAAGATTGAAAAGGATTGCTTTGCGAGCACTTACGCGACTCTTTGTGATCCAAGGACCTACAGGAAATGGGTCTTCCGCAAAAGACTACAAATCCGTACCCTTATCCCAATAAAATGTCGACATATTTTCGGGATTTTGGTGAGCCGCAGGAAACCGTAGGAAAACCGTAACCCGTAGGAAAACCATATTTTATCGAAATTTTGTCGACAAAAAACCAAAGAAAACCAAACCCCAATCCCGATAAAATGTCAATAAGCGGGCGTTGTTGTTTTTTTTTTAACCCTCGTAGAATGAGCCTGACCGCGTAATCCAGACCTCTACAAGGCACGACCGCGCCCTGAAACCAAGCTGTTTCAGCCTTCTCAAGCCTGAGTACCTAACTGGTCCATGTTTCGGCTTCACTCGTTTGATTGTGTTTTGTTAACGGCCGGAAACGGTTTTTTTGCAGCCCCTCCAAGCGGACAGAAATTTCGCGAGGCCATATTTTTCCAGCTTCTCGAAGCGGACGCGAATTTATGGCACAAGGGATTCCCAGGTAAACCCTAAACCCTAAACCCCAAACCCCCAACCCTAAACCCTAAACCCCAAACCCCAAACCCTAAACCCTAAACCTTAAACCCTAAACCCTAAACCCTAAACCCTAAACCCTAAACCCTAAACCCTAAACCCTAAACCCTAGCAACTCAGGGTCTGAAGCGTGTTCGGGCCGCCTCCGAGAATTGGTCGAAGTCATCCTCGTCGGAGTGGCGGTAGGATCTCGACCTGGCGACATCTGCAGGATCTGAGGGCCTCTTGCTTTTGGCATCAACGGCTTAGAGGATACACAACGTTTAGGGTTTAGGGTTTAGGGTTTAGGGTTTAGGGCTTAGAGTCTAGGGTTTAGGGTTCGGCTAAGCGACACTCAAGATCCCTACAATGAACCTGGGCTGCCTAAGAGACAAACACTTCAACTCCCTGCATGGCCCTAAACCCTAAACCCTAAACCCTAAACCCTAAACCCCAAACCCCAAACCCTAAACCCTAAACTCCAAATCCTAAGCAATAGGCCCTAAGTCCGGCAGGCTTGGCTGTTGCTGTCAGGGATTGTGCCCTAAACCCTAAACCCTGAACCCTCAACCCTGAGCACGGAACACTGAACACTAAACCCTAACCCCAACACTGACCCAAACCTGCAAGCCCCGAAACGTAAAGCCCGCCAAAACCCGAAACCCTAAACCCTAAACCCTAAACCCTAAACCCTAAACGCTAACTTGCCGGAGGGGCATCGACTTCTTGCGCTCGGGGGCGGCTTCCAGCTCGGCACCCTCGCTCTTTGCCGAGTGAGTACACGGGTGTTGGGACTCATAGGTGTCATTTAGGGTTTAGGGTTTAGGGTTTAGGGTTTAGGGTTTAGGGTTTAGGGTTTAGGGTTTAGGGTTTGGGTTCATAGGGTTTCTAGGGCTTGTTGGGTTCATAGGTGTCATAGGGTTTGCAGGGATTATAAGTTTTATCGGGTTTGAAGGGTTTAGGGCAGGTGCTCAAGGGAGCGGAGGTGGGTGGGGGGGTTTAGGGTTCGGGGTTCACGGTTTCAGGTTTTACGGGTTTAGGTTTGGAACCGGGGAAGTGAATGCAGGTATGGCGGCCGGATACATGGGGATGATAAAGGAGGGTTTCTAATTTAGAGCTCCTGCGCTCGCCCCTGAAAAGCGGATACTTGCAGACTGGCTTAAGCACCGGTGCGGCTCGACTAAACCCTGAACCCCTAAACCCCTAAATCCCTAAATCCCTATGCCCTATAAAACCCTAAACCCTGGACCCTGAAGTCTAAACCCTAAACCCTAAACCCTAAGCCCTAAACCCTAAACTCTCAACCTGAAAATGCTAAACTCTTAACCCTAAACCCCCTTATTGGCATTCCAGGGAACAATGTCATCGCCCACGTGGATGACACTGGTTCTTCGCCGATCCTGTCTCTTCGACCAAGTTGCGGGCTTCTCGTGGTTCTGAAACTAACCAAAGCCCTATCAGAAACCCTAAACGCCCTACAAACCCAAACCCGCAAAAACCCTGTAAACCACCTAACCCCTAAACCCTACTCCTAAACCCGAAACCCTGTAAACTCTTAAGGCCACTTCTAACAGCCGTTTTCTTTGTGGGCTGGTGCGCCTGGGCCAGCAAATCCTCGCGGGCCTTGCGTTTGGGCCCGGCCTTGCCTGGCCCGGCCTCAGGCTAGAGTCGTAGAGTTTGGGTGCTGGAGTCACTCAGTTTAGGAGATAGGATTTTTGGGGTTGGGGCAAAAGCTGGGAATGTAAACCTTAGACTCTGAACCTAAAACCCTTGACACCCTTAACCCTAAAACGAAAGGTCTTGGCAGCGCCTGAGCGTTTGCGTGTGTCGGGGGCTATAGGGTATAGGGCTTCTAGGGCTTCACGGGGTTTTCGGGACTTAGGATTTCGGCGCGTTGTCTCGATCTCAGGATTAAGTGGCCCTTGTTTTGGATGCTTCCAGGGTTTAGGGTTTAGGGTTTGGGGTTTTGGGGTTTTGGGGTTTAGGGTTTAGGGCTTCGGGTTCAACCCCAAACCCTAAACCCTAAACCCCTTTCAGCTGCTTACTGTTGAGGCTCTGGGGTTGAGTTTCAAGTGGCTGACGGCCCATGGACACAAGAAGCCCTATAAACCACCACGTCTGCCTGCTACATGGAGTATGGCGCTAGGGTTTAGGATTTGGGGAGACCGCCTGCGCACAATCCAAAGCCCCAAATCCTAAACCCTAAACCCTAGCCCTAAACACGACACCCCAAACTCAAAACTCTGAGCCCTTCCCTGTACGTTCAACTGGAATCTGGATCTTCAAAGCAACCTCACCACCTCCTGAAAGAAAAAGGTTTAGGGTTTAGGGTTTGGGGTTTAGGGATTGGGGTTTAGGTTTAGGTGGCCCAACAAACGACCCCTGAAGCAAAACTCTCCCTCAACACCAAAAGGAGCTGAAACCATTGCCTAGGGTCTGATAAACAATGACACATACCTCCTGAGGATACCATAGGAAGGCTCAGAAGACAGATGGCGGCGCTTGTGTTGCGGGCTCTTCTGGCGAAAGATTCCAGTCGGAAAAGTGAGGGGGACTTGCAGGCAACGCAAGGTTTTTCGGGTTTAGGGTTAAGGGTTTAGGGCTTAGGGTTTAGGGTTTAGAGCTTAGGGTTTAGGGTTTAGGGTTTAGGGTTTAGGGTTTGGGTTCGAAGGCTCTCCGGCCCTTCGGAGATTATAGTGCACGTAGCCCGCAAGCCCGTATAGTGTACAGCATGTCTGCTCTGAGAGTTTGCCAGGCTTGACCCTCGGCTTCACCAAGAGGGTATTTCTCCGCGCCCTAGAAAGCCTTAGCCGCACAACCTCGACCCTAACCCTAAACCCTAAACCCGAAGCCCATAAGAACTCCAAACTCCAGAAACGAAAGTCGTTAGCACACTGTACCTTGGCCAAGCCCGCCCACACCTAGGTTAACCTAGGAATCAGATGGGTGCCCTTTTTTGGTTCAATGTTACAAGCGAACTAGGATTCAGGGTTGAGATAAGGGCCTGCTACGCCCACATAGCATGCAAGCACCTACCCATGTTCACAAGGAACCATGAAGGCTTTCTTTTGTTGCGGAGGCGCCGCGTTACAGCGTCACAAGGAACCATGAGGACACTCAACAGCAATTGACACTCTCCCTCATGTGAGCCTCATATTCTTTCGCTCCCTCTCAGATGCACGCTCGACGTAGCGATTAGGTGCAATGGCTGCGACAGTCACCGTCCGAAGCTCCATTGCCTTGGTAACGAGCAACAGCAGCCACGACAGTTTGCAAAACCTTGGGCCACCCGAAACCCTAAACCCTAAACAATAAACCCTAAACCCTAAACCCTAAACCCTATAAGCCCTAAGCCCTAAGCCCTAAACCCTAAACCCTACCCGAGCCCCAAAAGCACAATGAGTCAAGAGGTGTGCCAAGGGTCTCCAAAGGTGCCACCAGGAGTTCTCTTGATACATGTGGTGGCAGCCTCGGGGTTTAGGGTTTAGGGTTTAGGGTTTAGGATTTGGGGTTTAGGGCTTTGGGTTTGGGGCCTAGGGTCTAGAGCTTGGGGTGCAACTCGGGTAAAGAGGGCTTCGGGTTTTCGGGGTTTTGTCGGGCTTTGCAACATGGCTCACTGTTACAAGGCTAGCATGAACAACAGCACACCTGGGCTTTCAAAGCGAGACCCAGAGCAGCGCCTTAGGGTTTAGGGTTTGGGGTTTGGGGTTTAGGGGTTTAGGGGTTTAGGGGTTTAGGGGTTTAGGGGTTTAGGGGTTTAGGGGTTTAGGGGTTTAGGGGTTTAGGGGTTTAGGGGTTTAGGGGTTTAGGGTTTAGGGGTTTAGGGGTTTAGGGGTTTAGGGGTTTAGGGGTTTAGGGGTTTAGGGGTTTAGGGGTTTAGGGGTTTAGGGGTTTAGGGGTTTAGGGGTTTAGGGGTTTAGGGGTTTAGGGGTTTAGGGGTTTAGGAGTTTAGGGGTTTAGGGGTTTAGGGTTTAGGGTTTAGGGTTTGGCGTTTCGGGTTTCGGGTTTTAGGGTTTCGGGGTTTACTCAACTCGACATGTCCGGGCCGACGGCAGCCGAAACCAAAAATGAAAACAGTTTCGCCAAGTTAGGGTTTAGGGTTTAGGGTTTCGGGTTTAGGGTTTAGGGTTAAGGGTTAAGGGTTTAGGGTTTAGGGTTTAGGGTTTAGGGACGTGCAAATAGGGATACAGGATTGGCCTGGCAGGCCTTGGCACCATCTGTATGAATATCATGCGCTAGATCCTTCTTCCCAGCCCACAGCACGGGGGAGGTTCGCAAAACCAGTGTTCCTTTTTTTGGGGTACCTAAACCCTAAACCCTAAACCCTAAACACTAAACCCCAAACCCTAAACCCTAAACCCCAAACCCTGCTCCAAAGGCGAGACACTCATCCAGGGTGTAGGTGATGCGTTGCTTAGGGATGCTGTTGGGATACTCGGAACCTACGCAGTCCACCCTACAAATATGTTTAGAGTTTAGGGTAGTTAGGGTTTTGGTTCTGCGTCTAGTCTCGTAGTATACATACAGGATTTCGGGGTTTTCTGGAATCCCATCTTGCCTCTACTGTACCCCAAAACGGCCGAGCAGCGCAGATTCTTCCTCTGAAAGTTGTACGTTGTACGGTGGTTCGAAATCCTTGGACTGGAAATGGGCTACCCCCTAAACCCTAAACCCTAAACCCTAAACCCTAAACCCTAAACCCTAAACCCTAAACCTTAAACCCTAAACCTTAAACGCCCAAAACCTAAATCCTCGTGACTCGCGGAGGTTAAACAACTGCTTCGGCGAGAAGCAAGCTTGGCCTGCCTTGGAAGTCTGGAATCAGCTTCTCTAAGCCCCACCCGAAACCCTAAACCCCACAACAGACTAAACCCCAAAAACAGCCTGAACCCGCAAAAAGCCTCAACACACTTGCGCATTGAGGCATGCGAACCCCAGAGGCAGGACTTGCGACTTCCGGCATGCGCCTGTAGGCGGGTAGTTCTTTAAATTTGGCCCCTGGTTAGGCACAAGGCTCCGATATACCCCAAACCCAAACGGGGCTATTTCACCATGCCCTCACGCTGTCACAAAGGAGGCTGTATCCTCCTTCCTCCCCTTCACACATGGGGGTTTCAAATTCGGGCTTCCTATAAATAAGGATTGAAGTATTTTAGCGGCATTGGGTATACCCTGTTTTGGGAAATATCGCCCAAATGGCTCGGGTCTCCGGGTGCTTAGAGAATCATACAGGTTTAAGGATTGCAAGGTGAGGGCTTTAGAGTTCAGGGAGGCCCTGAGGCCCTCAACCCAAAAAGCCGAAACCCTACCAGCCCAGTCGCGAGCCATTGCAGCAGGATTTGCACCAGGCCTTTACCCTGAGCGCAGACGCTGGCAGGAGGTGCTTTGAACCCTCCACAGGGCACCTGCAGTAGGTGACCTACTCCAAACCTACTTTAGGGCAACGATTTCGTGCTTAGGGTTTCGGGTTTGAGGTCGTGGTCCCTTGAAAACCCTGACTTGTGTGTACTACACAGA